>JANHFX010026333.1:0-76248 GCA_027560015.1 Chloroceryle amazona
GAGTTTCAGCAAGAGAATTCCTGGCTAACACCTCTCCTGAGAGAGCTGGGACGAGAGGTTTGCCCCCTCAGCTCCGGTCCCCCCAAAACCCGTATCAATTGGTCCAGACGACAGCAGGGAAATGCTTTCTAGACACGGGCTGCCCGTGCGCTCCGGCCGGTGCGCGGAGAGGCGGGACCGCAGCACTCAGCAGGCAGGCTCGGCAGGAGCCTCCCCAGCCCCCGCCTCCCGCGGTGGGGCGCAGCCCGGGACCCCCGAGGGAGCCCCCGAAGGCGAGCAGGGGCGGGCCCCGAGAGCGGCCTCTGCGGGAGGGAATAGGTGGGAGTGCGAGGATGCCCGGGTGGAAGTTTGCTTTTCCCGAAAAACCTCCTTCTGACCTCCCTTTTGACCCCAAGTTAGGGTCGAATTGTAGGAAGTTCAGGTGGAAGATTTAGGGCTCGCTCTTTAAAAATACTCACTAATGTATTTGATACAAGAACGCTTTGAGGGGTCGACACAAATCCATACAACAGTACTGCTGCTTGGTATTCCTTCGCTTGGGGGCCCGGGACACGGGAGCCAAGTAATATTTAATGCTCATATAATTCCCACCTAGATTCTCAGTAAGCTATAAGACAGGTTTTCTTCTGCCCCATACATCTACATCTGCTGCCCACCCGCTGCTATCTGTATTGACCTTGTCTACCCACCTGCCGTCTAGCAGCCTTTGCTACAATTAAGAGGGTATCAATTTGTACATTCCAGTATGTGCTAAGACTCTGATGAAGATCCACACAAATCCTTGTGTCTACTGTTTTCTCTTGACTAATCAAGCCCTGTGCAGCACCTAGCAGAAGGGAAATACTTATTCTTACTGCCTGCTAGTGGTTGCACTGAATCTGATCCTTCATCTTCCATGGGCTTACAGAGCATCTGTCAGCTGAACACCTGGTGCCAGATTCCTTTTGTTCTTTCCTTTTAGCTCTTTTTTTCCCTTTTTTTTTTTTTTTTTGGTGCCATTCCATATTCTTTTTCCCTTCTTACCCCTTCCTTTTTTTTTTTTTTTTTTTATCTTGTTTCTTCTTTCTATTCTTTCTATTCTATTTTCTTTCTATTCATGATTTGTTGCTTGCTGAAACTCATCTCTCTGCCTGGCTGGTCACTGAGGTGCTTGAAAGTAAAAAAAAATGTCCTAGCTGCCCAGGTACCACAGTCACAAGCATAAAGGCACCACTGGCCTCCTTATTTAGAGACCAGTTTAACATCCAGGGGATTAAACCGTTAGGTCAGTCTTTCCCAGTCTCATAGCCAGGCCCTCTCTGATCCACCTCTCCTGTCACTATAACTCATGCCCAAGATGATACCGCAAGTGTATCTGGCATTCACAAAGTATCATTAAATACAGCAGCAGCAGCCTGGCTATGGCCCGTGTTCTCCCAAGAGTGCCGTATAACACGGCAGCAACCGAGTCTCAGGCACACGGTTCTGACTTACATTTACCCTGCTTTATTTTCAGCCGCTCAGACAACAGGCACTGCCCGGGGAAACAAAGGGAGCCCCTCTATTTTTATACTTGTTTTCTGACTTTGGAATATGCAAGTCCCACCAGAGGTCCTGTAATTGTCACAACATGATGCTTGAACTACGAACCCGAAACTGTTTGAAGGGCAATCTGCTTAAGGCACACTATTATGGATTTTGCTATGACTAGAACTGGTATTTTCTTTTAAAAGATTTTCCTTGTTGATATGAAAACTTTACTTATAAAAACACATCTGTCAGCGTTCCAAAAAGGGCAGCTAGGCCCACGAGCCCCATTTCTCCATTACTCTCTCTAGCAATTTCTTTTGAGTTATGGAGACTGAGATGCGATCGTGTAGTTCCTGGCTCCAAAGCATACATTCTTCTGCCCTATTAATGCAACGCCGCACACACAGTCTCTCGGTGACACATTATTCCCAGCTATACTTCACCACATATGCTAGCTGACACCTGCATTCTTGTACTCCCTGATGTTCCCATCCCATCTCATCACTCCACAAAAACTGCTACTCGCAGACAACGCGACGGGTTCGCTACCATGCGGGCGG
Source organism: Chloroceryle amazona (assembly GCA_027560015.1). Classification (NCBI taxonomy): domain Eukaryota; kingdom Metazoa; phylum Chordata; class Aves; order Coraciiformes; family Cerylidae; genus Chloroceryle; species Chloroceryle amazona. The sequence goes on from JANHFX010026333.1 coordinate 2,070, forward strand.
CGTTACTCTATTGTGATGTACAAACTGCAACTAGTGTCTTCTCAGCGACATACCGAGGTCACAGCACATGTGGCCCAAGTCCCCCTTCTCCCTGCCCAAAGCACGCACCAAAGACCAGCAGTTTGATACGATATGGTTCCTTGTGGTTACATACTTGGCTAGTGCCAGATAAGCAGCAAAAGCAACCTGAATCCTTCTTGGAAGTGCCCTTTTAGTACACGATGAGGGGAGACTACATCTCAAGTGTTAAACCTGGTACTTGTGGAGCTCTTCTGAGGCCTGTGCAGTTTTGGGATGCTTATAACACAAGAAACAGACAGATGAGAGGCCTCAAGGGAAGCCGATACCGATACAGTTTTATCCAATACACATAGTGATGCCACATGTACCAATGCTTGGAAAAGATCAGCTCTCAGGTGAAAAGCAGCTAGTTGAGACATCTCAAGTGCTCCGAAGATCTCAAAGCAAGGTCAGGGTCTGCTCTGGCTGTGTACTGCACTCCTCTAGCTGAGACTGGGCAGCAGTAGCCAGCAGCTGAGACCTTAGGCCAGACTGCACCTGATCCCAGTTCCATGTAGCCACGTCTGTGGTGAGTAATGCCTTCTGTCGCTGTGCTTGGCTAGGAGATGGTGTACTAGCGACAAATTATGCAACCTCACTTATTCACACTTGTATTACATCTTGGCTGCGCTGCTCTTGGAAGCCTGCAGTTTTCAAAGTTTCCCAGAACTTGGGAGAAGCCAAATGGTACAGATGAGTGTAGCAAAACCTCCTCAGAAATACAAGCTACGGGTACACAACACCCGTTCTCTTTCTGCTCTGCCTACCCAAAGAGTATAATGCCAAGTTCATAGATCCTTAGTTTTAAAACACTTTAAGGCTTGTGTCTGATGTCTCTAAAGGCCTTTGGAGGGTGACCTTGTTCAGGAATAGTGATGAAGAAACGCTTCTGACAGTCCAGCTAGTATTTATCAACATTGTTTGCCTCAAGTCAGCACTAAAAATCTGGGATAAGCTTCCACAGCTGCTAAGAACAAATCCCACCAAACGGACAAGGGACATTTGAGTTAGCTTCTTCACCACTGACACCGTGTTGCAACGAGTTCAAGAGTTATATATCTGTACAGAATAAAAGATAAATAAAAATCCAGTCTGCACAGTTCTTGAGAGAATGAAAGCCACACCATATGCGTGAACTACTTCAAGGTACCACCACCACTGTTAGGTCCTAGGAAAAAGAAAAGTGAAAAGACCCTACGTAATCTCCAAGACACTCGACCCAGTAAGGTCCTAACCAGTACTAAAAAAAAAGATGGAGCTTAGAGGTCACCTATTTTCAATGGTAACTCCTCTTGACAAAAGAGTGGGTCTGATTTCTCCCACCAGAAAAGGCTTGGGAGCTCAGTTGCCATTTACAAGACCCAAGCCACAAAGATACCATGTTGTCTAATCCAACAGAAGACCAGCAAAGGACACACAACCCGCATGGACTTGCTGTGTATGAAGCTGGAGTTTCTCCCCACCATGGAAGAGAAATTCTTCTTTCAGTTCTGTGTATTTTCAGGCCAGGTTTGACCCAAAATTGGCGGATTTCGTCTACACACATGTGTCTGTCAGAAGTTTGTGAATCTCAAGCAGATTTATCACCATCTATTTTTCATGCACTCAGGAAGAGTACACATGGCTTCACTTGAAGGCACGGGCAACAGCGTACTCTCTGCCTACGTGCCACTTTACAGATTTTATACAGCTTTCAGCCAAATCACGTATCTCGATGCAAAGTGAACCGCTCTTGGATATCACATGGATTTTTAATGCTCTGAGAGATCCTTTGAGTCTATATACAACAAGTAGATTACATTCATCTACGTACCGTCAAGCCTTCTTTTCCCCTTACTTGTGAGAGAAATATGGCTCTTATTCTTCACATGAACTAGGGTGGAATCCAAGTACAATTCATGGCCAGTTATGAGAAAAGTGTGTGTTATTTTTCATTGTAATTAACTGCTTCAGAGCAAGACTCCTTATGTATAAAGATGAAGAAAGGTCTTGGCTTTTCCTGACAGACAACTTGCATTTCCTCAACATGGCTCACACTTCAACGTTTGACTGAAACATTCCACTACTTCTGTGACCTGTTATGCCAAAAAAGCTGCATTGTGTTACACTTGACTTTCAACTGAATGTGCCAGCACATGCCAAGAAACAGGACAAAGTAATACAATATATACTGGAACATTATTTTGTGCTGCTGCACACGTGAAATTGATGTCAGAAAAAATTGCACAGAGGGCATGGAAAATGCGAATAAATACTGTGATCTTTTTACCTTCAGTTTTAAATAGATGGATTGAAATGCATGGATCCTAAAGATTTATGCATCCCTTTATAGTCCATTCTGGAGTTTTAACATTTCATGCAGCTTGTGGGAGGGAGTGTATTATTTATATAAAGTCATGGTTATTCAGCAGTGTTTATTCCTGAAGAGCAACAAAACCCTTCTTCAAGGGAGAAGAAGAAATTCATAACTCTGGTTTACTACCAGCATTAGCCAACTTAATAGTCTTATTTCATGACTGATTTACAAAGAGCTTTGTTCCTACAAGCACCTTTGTAGCCTCGGATGTTGCTCTACCAGCAGTAGAAATCACCTCCATCTCTCAGGACAGACAGTACCACAACAGATTAAGTGGCTTGATAGTTTTTCAAAGAGTCAGATACATAAAGAGGTGGGGGACACACACCTTTACTGTTGTTGAGGTACCTGAGCTTTATTTTTGCAGCTCTTTTCCCAGCACAGTACTGAATGGAGATGCAGAACTGGGTCCTGCAAGGAGAGAACCCATGTCAGCTATCCACTGACATAATTTCTGTGTGCTATCAGTTTCTTGGCCATGCGAACTATTTTTCTTTCTGTGAAGGTGGATCTTGCAAAATTCACATCCAGGTCACCCCAACTGTCTGCACAGTATCCTCCTATCTAGATAAGTTTCCTCCAAACCACCAAGGAGAATTAATAGTTTTAATTGAACAAACCCAAGCAGTCTGGCATATCCTCTGCTGTCTCCATGTGGCAATACTGTCAACAGAAACACCTGAACTGTGTCCACCTGTAAAGGTGAGAGGGCCCAGCCGCAAACAGATGTAGTAGATACAGATGCATGAGGCATCTCTGCTTGTTTTCAGTAGACCACAAAGGTAGGACCACCTGGTTGTTTAACAGATGCAGCAAAAGAGGAGTGCTGCTTCCTGCAAGAGGCAACACTGCTGAAGGCCCAGAGAAGACACTACACACTGCTGAAACACCTCGTATGAGTCCTCTGACATGTAGCAAAGAGTAGGAGATCAGAGCAAAGTCATGGTGGTGTTTTCCTCATATTCTTGCAGGCAGCTGGAGGCTGCAACTGCTCAGGAAAGAGAACTAGTGACTCTGTGGTTACTAGCTCCTGATAGATTGCCTTTCCTTGAATTTCCCATGAACCACACAAACATATGGCAGCTAGGAGGACCTATGGTCACGAGCTTCAGGTATGGTGTGAGAAGATAACTTTCTTGAACTTGGCACCTGCTAACATCATTTGATACTCCTACCTCATGCATTATGAAACAATAAACAATAATTTTGTATTCAGCACCTTGTGCCAGACCATATCTGCAAGACCTGCTCCATGTCTCCTGATACATTGCTAAATCATTCTAACAGATAGCAGCCTGTCCACGCTTTCCTTTTGCATATGGATGGAGATCCAGCATCAGTGTCCTTACTTATGAGAAGCAGCAACGGGCAATGTCTGCCTAATCCGTGCACTGCCAGAACAAGTGTCCCTGCCACAGTAACTGAGCGCATGGTACGAGCACCAGAGTGGCATGGTTACTTGTCACACATAAGACTTTGGGGGATAAAGGGCTCCTGTATGCCCCGGGTGAATAGCAAGATATGCACGAACGTGGACTGCAGTTCAGCTATGCTGTCGTGGCATCATGCTAAAGTGACTACATCAGGGTGGTGGTGTGGTCACGTGCACTAAGCACTCGAAGGCTGGTGGTGAGCTTTCATTTGGCCTGTCTTGTGTCAGAGAATGAAGGGCAATTGAGAGTGTTTCTGATCGTGCTTGGGAATGGGACATCAATGAAAATTAAGTATAACAGAAAAAGTGCTAAGACCCTTGAAGGATTTGCCTAAGGAGGATTCTCATAAGGATCAGAAGTCAATATCCTTAGAGAGTTTTTACACACACACGCATAAAAATTCACAATATAGGTATTATGACATCAGATTCCATATCTGAGAAGGGAGAGGACCAGAAAAGCTACAGTTCTGAAAAACAGATAATTTGTCATTTTCTGTCTGAGGATCAGAAAGGGATGTTTTGTCAATGCTGACATTGTACACAACAGGCTAACAACAGCTAGCACAAAGATAATGTTCTAACAAAAACTGTTTCCCACTTAACGTATAGCACCAATACTTAGCCTGGTAAAGTATTTCATCAAACCACACTAATCTCCTGTCTGATTTGCAAGCTATCATGCATATATTTAACTTCACCTTAAATGAAACAAAACAGCAGTACAGAAACCCGAAAACATTTCATTCCCTATCATGTAATTAATTTGTTATTCCAAATGTCATTGCTTGTGTGTAATAGAAACATTTTTTTATGATCAATCAGGCAAAAGTAACTATTATTTAGAAATTATCTGAAGGTATAGCAACTCAAAGCAGTAAAAAATGCAAATGAAGATGCTTCACTAGAACAACTGCTGTCAAATCATACATGTAACTGGTAACAACAAAAAAATACTTGTAATGTACGTCGAGTAAAGCTCTGTAATAAAAAAGAGACCCTTGTCACCTTGTGATAGTCACACAGTCCCCTGTCCAGCATTTGCCACTGCCTTGCTGTATCCAGCAGACAGAATACGGAGGGGTCCAGTGGTATAAGGTCTCTGAGAGATCCCCTGCAGATGATTGATGAGCTTAGACTGCTTTAAATAGTTCTTATTTAGATCATAGCAGGAAGATGTAAAGTCTTCTACGTGTCAGCTCTGTAACTGAGACGGGTGTGTGGATATATAGAATGTGGATAACAGATAAGGTGCCAGTAGATGGCTCTCAAGATATGAGGCCTATGGTTTTCATAGGACTAGACAACTTCTTGGCTATTGAGTAATAGCTACTTTAGCTGCATGCCAGGAAGAAAATAACCACGCAAACTGTATTTTGGGAAGGTGTCAAGGTCAGAAGACAGAGATTGCATGAAACTGGTGCATCTTCTCTTCAGACCTGACCCAAAATACCACAGCTCTTATCTCAGTTATTTTTGATAATGCAAGACAAAAATGCAACCCCTCTTTCAACCCCTTTAATTCTTCAGTTCTTCATTGAAGGGCTGCTTAAGCAGACTGGAAAAAGCTGTACCCCTGTTTCTGTGCAAGAAGAGGTACTGCCAGTCCCAGTGGGCTATGTAGTTAATAAGTTAGATTTTCTTAACTAAACAGTTGAGCTATGTCTATTTGGAGTTGATTTTCTCAAGCATGTGAGCTAATACCCCTAAGGGGAGGGGGGGTCCAGGAGGGAAGCTCACAGTTAGCAATTCTACAGGGGACTGGAATGAATTTTTAGTACTGTGCAAGTGCAGTAAATATTTAATTGCCATTTTGCTTTCTTTTAAAAGGAGAAGAGAAGAGAAGAGAAAGGGGAGAGAGGAGAGAGAGGGGAGAGAGAGATCTCCTCAATCCGGGCAGTGATTTATATCTCAAGCCTAAATTTGGTGAATTGAGCAAAGATAGATAACAAAAGCAAAAGCAATCAAATTCTTCCAGCTACTTAATCACTCCTAAAGCAAGGGAGAAGATTTATACAACAGAACTTTATTCAGACATCTGGCCACGTAGCATCTGAAGTAGAAATTCTGCTCAAAAAATTTATTCATAATTTAATTATAACAGTTTCTTTCTATGCTTTAAATGGAGTTTTTCCACATAGCATGTCCTGAGGCCTACACCACCCAACTGTGCTATATTTTCCTGGTCAGCGACCCCAGTCTATATTTATTATACTCCTTCTGTTTCTTGGTTTCGTGGCAGGGACAACTGGTGTGATTGCTGACTAAATAATTAGCCAAGGGAATGCTTTCTCTGTATGTATCTGTACTCATTATGCTAGTGAGAAAATGCAACTTACTTTCATAATCTCTTTCACTCTAGGTACCTGGCACTTTCCAGGAGCAAAGTAGGGAGAAAATGTAATTGCTAAAAGCTTGCACACTCATTATGAGACTAATGATACCTTTTCCTCTCCATCTTGCCTGCTAAAGGCAGCTATAGAACTGGAGGTGTAGAGCTGCTGCTTTCCATTGTAACAGGAAGGAGGAAGGCAGGCTTGTGGTACTTTACTCCCACCAAGCAATAGTGGGACTATGTAGAATATTCCAGTATTATGTGATGTAGAATAATGTACTAATACAGCATTATTGTCATAGGCAGTGTGAGAAAACCACGTACACAAGCCACAAGCAAAGTAAGGGTGCAGGCACAGGGCAAGCACTGACACTATCCCATGGCAGGAACCCCCTGAGTGACCTGCCCTCCTGCCTCCACCTCCTAAGTCTGTGTGTGTGTCTTTCCTCTTGCTCCCTCCTCCTCCACTCCTACCACAGGCTACAGAGGGAATTTCATGAAAGTTAGTTTTGTCAAGTTAGGTGTTCTGCCTGTTTTGCATGAAAGTACTCCTTGTATTTCAGCTATTAAAAGAAAACCAAAGAACTTTAGCTGCTTTAGCTGCAAATATGGACTGAATTGAGCTAGGATCAAATTGCTTTATTCTGGTTTCTGCACATGTGCTTTTTACAGGAACTGAATGTCACTCAATCCATGATGAAGAGCAAAACCTTACAAGAAAACCTGCTTTTAGGTTTTAGAAATAACTATTGAACTTAAACTACGTCAATGTAAATTACATGTTAATTACATTAATAGGGGTACCAAAAGCTTTGGAAGTCATGTAAAAAAAGCTTCCTTCCTTCCACAAGGTCATACTTTTTTTTTTTTTTTTTTTCCTCCCCAAAAAGATTCCTCCCACATAAAGAGGCAAAGTCTGGTATTAACATTGGTAGAAAGTTGGATGACATTCTGATCCTACTGAAATCAATGCAAGTTAGTTATTTTAGTTAGCTGGGATTTTTTTTTTTTCCATTGGCTTTAATGACTAATATAGTTACTCTTTGATTTACATACTATTAGCTTCCTGTGAACTTTGGAGAATCTAGTCTCGTTTTTTTTTTATTACAGCACTAGAAACTATTAAAGAAAAGCTCACCTTGAAGTGTAGAAGACAAGGTAGTTCTTCTGCAAATAGGGGCTATCTAATGAATTCATGACTTGCCTTACAGAAGTGTTCTGGTAGTGGTGAGGGATGATGGGAATTTTTGAACAGTAATTTGATAAAAAGGAAATGCAGAGTTTTACTTATTATACTTCTCATTTTATGGATCCGTGCCCTGATTCAATCTCCCATTCTGAACATCTGGTGTGCCTTAAAAAGAAGATTCTTCCATGAGGAGTCTGTTTCCAGATTTCCTCAGCTATTATTTATTGCATCGTTTGGGCTTTAGAAGGGATTGCTGAACCAGTGTGGATAATCTAAAAAATAAACTTAATCTAAAACTAATGCAAACTGTACAGCACAGGAGATTTAGAAAAGCCTACTTAGCAGTCAAGTAAAACCTTTTCATTTATCTTGGTACTTCCTGAATCCAGCTCTGAACAGATATGGGAACACGAGGAAAAAAAAAAACCAACCAACAAAGCAACCTTCTGAGTGACCAGAAGGCAGAAATTCTGCACACAAGACTATTTGAAAAAGATTGTCCAAGCAAGGTTTAGGGATCAGAGCCATCTGAACTCCCTGACATTGTTCAGTATCTGCCATCTCCAGTCTGCTGGCCCTCTTGAAGTCAGTGCATCCCACTTAACACCCTATGCCAAGGTTCCATGAAGGAATCGTGAACAGTAGGAAATGCTCAGTTGCATTTCCAACTCTGTCTCAGTTGCAGGGTGGCACCAAGAAGTTTCAGCACTTGTTTTGAGAACAGTGCCTATTACCCAATCTTAAGCCAAAGTATCTTTTTTAATTTAAATGATAGCTGCCTTAATAGCTTACTGCCCGAAATGTGCTTTGATACTGAGGCATAACGCTTTCCAACTGTGCACAATCAAATATAAGGGGCCTGCTAATGCTGTGTGCTGGCACAAACCGTATTTGGGAGACAGAAAGGTGATTAGCACCTTCTAAGCTTTATCCAAATAGAAAGCTAAAACAATCTGGATTGCAGCTGAACATTGCATACAAAATTCTTTAGCATCACATGTGTTCAGAGCCGAGGTTAGTGCCAATGTCTCCAGCAAATGAAGCAAAATCACAGATCCAAGGTTTTCAGGTGTCAATAATACTTACTTTAAGTAAAGATTATTTGAATGCAATAAAATATGAGTTTATTTTTTTCTTAGCCTTAACCACTGTGAAGAGTTTGCATTGCCATAACAATGTGTTTTGTGATAGTAATCACAAAAAGAAGACCCATCCCAAACCCACTTGCCAATCACATTAATCTTTTTTACATATGCCCATGAATTTCGCAGGGAACATAAAATGGCCCATAAGATAGGGGGGAATGAGCTCTGGACTGCCTGGTCAGATCCTCTTTACTATTGTTACAAGCACATTTGGGCTGTTTCACTGAACCAGAATGAACTATTTTCATGATTGACCTTCAAGAGCACTTTTAACCAACCAGCATCTTGAAATACAGAGAAAACACTTCCTTGAAAGCAACAGTGTGTTTGCACCACTACAGTTCTATATGGTACCTAAAGGCACCATACGAGTGCTTTACAGCAGAGATTTGTTCTGTGCTAGAAAGCAGCCCCAGTACAGATTTAAAAGACAGGGTCTCCCTGCCTCATTAGAAAAGCTGCACAGGGCAGATCTGAACTGCTCACTGTCACTCTCCCAAGTCACTTCTGCTGGCTACAGCTCTCCTATAGAGGTGGGAAGCTGTGGCTAAACTCAGGAGTGCTTCCCAAATCTGGGTGCAAATGTACTTTCTGACTTCACACCGGGGGAAGACTTGAGCACATGGCCTGTCCTTCACCCGCAGGAGATTCTGCAACAAGCGTGGCATGAAGACCACAAGGGCTGGTGCCGTGGCCTGGCTGGGTTCCCAGCCCAGATCGGCAGTGACCAAGGGTGTGCATGAGCCTCTAGAGGAGCAACGAAGCCAAGACAACTCATCTATACAACCCCTACCCGTGAGAGATGGTGCTCCAGAGGCAGACGCTCTATGGCGTTCTGCAAACAACGTTTGTTAAACCCATCAAACAGCTCAGAAGTAAGATTTCTGGAAAATGTGCAAAATGAAAGCAGAATTACAGCGCTGCTGTAGATAGTGACAAAGCATGAAGATACATCAGCATTAAGTAAATAGCCAGCTTGGGGTTTTCAATTGCAATTACCACATTCTCTCTCTGTTTGCAATACTTAGGAGACCCATAGCATATTACAGAATTTTGTTAATTACTAAGCAAGTGAAGAAAGAGAGAAAAAAAATACTGTGACCAAAATATATAGTGTATTGATTTAGGGAATTGTAATTTAGGTTTAATAATTTATCATTCCTCTTTACAGGCTACACTGTATTTTATAAAAAGTAATGAAACCTTAAGGATACAGAGAAAATCATTTCACCCTCTGTCACTTGATCTATGCTGAAAAATGGGAAGGTGTGGTTTGTCTTCCCCTTGCCCTATTTATAAAATGTGCAGCTTGGCAAAGAGTAGATTAGCAAGATTACAGAGTTTTCTTTGTTGTTATTTATCATACAACAGCAGACAAAACAGTAACTGGTGTTTGATGTTAAGAGAGTCTTCCCAGGTAATACCCTCAGGAAGTAATCACAGGAGCTCTCAGAAAGATGACAATCATTGTCCCATCAATTTGAGCAGTTCAAAGTAGCAGAAGTTGCTTGGCTCGAATGTTAATAAGATCACCTCTATTGCTAGAAAAGGTAAGTCACTCAAACTGGGACTTCCACTAGTCCAAGAACACAGCAAGCTATTAATGAAATCACTGTTGACTCGCATCTAACTGGAGGAATGACCACGAGAAAACTTAACTTGTCATGAGAAATCATTTAACCTTCTTACCACACACATCTACATTTGCGGCCTTGGACTGCTTTGAGTAGATGTGCCCATCTGGGCTAAATCATTTCATGATGAGTGCACTGTGACAACTTAAGGGGAAAAAGCTTCATGCAGGACTTCAGAGAAACAACATGTATTAAGTTCTTAGGTGTGATTTTTTTTTTTGTAGATGCATTAATAATTTTCAGTTATTGCTCAGTATTTATAATATATATTATTATATTCGATTATAGCTCAAATAACTACTGCCACATCCCCACTGCTGAAATCGGAAATGTCAAACAGCTTTGGGATACAGTGAGGAGGTCAGGTCTCAGCCTTGTTTCCACTGGAAACAGGATTTATGTGATCCCATTGATTATAAGCATGCAACTCTTTCCTCCCTCATCCATTATTTATTGCACTGGCTGCTTTCAACCAAAGTAGAAAATCTCAGAATCTCAGATTTCTCAAAAGTAATTAAATTCCTACAAATTTCATTGAAGTAGACAAATAGGAAAAGGACAGAGCCCATAGACACGCTCTGAACTAAGCTCATTATTAATAGTTACCAAAGGACCTCAAGAGGAGATCCTTGCATGATCCTAACTCCAGTTAAAATCCACGTGAAACTTTGACCTTTGTCAAGGGTCATTAGATACAAATTAGACACCAGTGGACACAAATCTAGTACTGATGGTTCTTGTATGCAGAAAGGCCTCAAAAGCTGAGCTGTATTTGGCAGCTTCTCAGTCCAAGACATACCACCAGACAATTGTTCTGAACTGGATTCAACCAGCAGTGTGGGAATGTTGAAGGCATAACGTCCTCCAGCCATGCAAACTCCACTGCTCCCCATGAATGCTCTGAGGCATCCAGAGATCAGAAGAAATTTGCTTTGGTGAATCTATACCAGCTGCCACCTGCTGCTGCAGACACCTTGCATTTTGCATGAATATGTTGAAAGAGTAGCCCAAAATTAGGACACTGTCCTAAGATTTGGAGAGACATTAGTTCTCTACCATGTGCTTCTGGGTGATCTTAATGTCATTGCATGAATCCTCATCCATAAAATGAGGATGGCACCACTGGCCTGCATAAAGAAACATGTTACAGACAGTAAGGTATTCACACAGTATTGGGGATGTAAAGGAGCCTCCTCAAAGACAAAGATAGGATGCTTAAGTCTGGAGAAAATTGGGAAATTATCATACAGGCCTCCTTTTCTCCTACTTTTGCGTAACTTTTCTTCCAGATTTTAGCCACATTATTTCTACACATCTAATTTCTCATATTTTTTTGGCCAGGTGTCATTTGTCACCAGTTATTTCCTTCCAGCCCATTCAGTACATGTACTCGGCCTGGGAAGTGCTAGAAGAACAGATTGTAGCTGCAGAATGAGGCTTTCGGAAACAAGTCCAAAGCACCTGAAGAGGTGGCATCGCAGGATGGCTGATAGACTTCTAGAGGCACCCTGTATTTCCACGATCTACTCTGCTTACAGTTTGATTTACACACACAGTTAATCACTATGGTATATGCACAGTAACTTTTCTCTTGAGACTTATTCTTTACAGAATTAGCTTCCCAAATTTTAAAAATTTGAGCAGGTCTCTAAACAAATCTATGTCTTCAAAAGTATAGTGTTGGCTTTTTTTCCCATTCCAAGTAATTATTTTTTTTCTCTATGGCTCAATATTTGTTAATTTGTGGAAATTCTGCTCCACTTAGTATAATCTGTTTCATTTTCTCTTCACTTTTTGTTACTCAGAAAATATCTCCCTTTCAGGGGAAAAAAAAAAAAGAAATAAAAATCTGAAATGTCAAATCCTTAACTAAGGTGACTTCTATCCAGATAAAATGCAAGAATTATCCATTTCACATACAGTAGGCAGTGCAGGGACAAAGACAAAAACTAAGTGGCTCCCCACAGATCCCTTTCTATCTAGTCATAGATCATCTGACTGTTTTGCAGAGGAGAATGAAAAGAAGAAAAGACACTCCCATATTGCCAGATCACTTGTCTTCTGCTTAAAACACCTACTTAATAATATAACTATCCACAGTTTTTCATATCTAAGCAGATCAACAGACTACACAGCTTGCAAATAGCTAAGTGTACCTTAAAAGAGCAGAATGTTCTTGGTGTTATACCTGCAAAACATTGTCTATTACACCGCCAAACTAATGAAGCCCAAACCAGCAAAAATTCTGGGTAGCAAAACAAGGTGTAGCTGCCAGCTCTAGACGGACCACTGAATTACCATTCGTCTGCTCAGAAAATTTGGTTCCAGTTACACCTCTGAATTGCTCATTCCTTGAGGACATCTGGTGTTAAGTTGCTTGCTGAAAAGTAGCCTCATCTTTCACAAAGTTATGCAGATACGGCAGCTGTTGTATATACATGGTCACTCCAAAGTGAGAAGTGGTATTCTGTTTCTCCCCCATCTTGGAACATAAACTCACTACTTTGCAACCACCATGCAAGCAGTGCTTGATTTTTTGTTGGTGGCGAGTTTTGCGTTTGATTTTTTTTTTTTTCTTTTCTTTTTCCCCCTTTTCCCTTTCTTTCATGCTGGCTCCATTTCCTTATACATAAACCTATGCCTTCAAATTACAGATGCTGTGTTGCTAAGTTCTGATTTTATAGCTAGAAGGCACTTCAAAAAACCTGGCTGCAGTTCTGCTGAATGCTGTGTGGCTGTTTTGGTAGCAGCTGTTTTCTCTGAGTCAGCTGGAAAACAGCTGTTAGTTAGCTACCTTCTCCTTGGTCAGAGGGTGCTCACTAGAGGCAGGTTTTGGCTTTGGGATACAGGTTTGTTTGTGAGAGACTGCTGGACAGATACTGCGTTTCCCATATGCTGGAAAGCAACCTCTGCAAGCAGCTGTCATGCAGCTTGGAAGGTGTTAAAATATTCCTGCTTTTGAGAGCTTGATTAATCAATATAATGTGAATTTTGTCCAAAACTGTATGGGTCCAACCTAAACTCACAGTTATCAACAGGAATGTCTCTACACACTTCATTGCACTTTGAGTTAGATCGTGCTAAATACAGCATCTCTATTTTCCCAGCAGATGACTGTTGGAAACAAAATTCATCTGTGTGCAGAGAGATCAGAAAAAAATCTATACCCAACTTGAGAATGCATAAAGTTTGTCTGAGTTAGCTATGTGGTTTGATTCATCTGTCATTCAGACTGGCTTGGTATCAGTATAATACCCCTGAGCTCAGCCAAGTGACTCTGGCTTTATGCTGAAGAATGGATACAAAACAAAGGCCAGCATCTCGAAATAGTAAAACTTGGGATATTGGGATGGATTCCTTAAAAATATACCAGACACATATAGTATCATTAATAAAGGACATTTTAAGAGAAGAATAAGGATGCTATTTACCTCTCCTGACCTACTGGGAAGTAGACCCAAGGCTTGGGTCTTGGCAAAAACCCCAAACTATCAGTATTTTTTTAAACTAAAATTTTACTAGAATTTGTTCCCAGGTCATATGAAGACTTGATTTTATGTAATAGGAAAAAGGGAAATAAATGTATTCAGAGAAAACTAAGCATGCTTCTAAAATAATGAGATTTGTCCCAGCCTTTACTGTGATTGCTCGATTCTGCACAATCCCTGCCTCCACTTCTGTGCTTCTGTGTCTACATCCACTCCAGATTTTGTGGAAGCTGTAAGGCAGATATCACACCTGGGTTACTGCAGTCTAAATAAAGAAAAATTACCATTAGTGGGGTAACTGTTGCAGGAAAGGAAAATTGTGCAATGTTCTAGCTGTATAGTAAAGGGCACAGTGCTCTACACGCAACACAAACAAATATGCCTAGAAATGTACGAAATCCCACCGACCGCTTCAGTTTTTCCCCAATTTCTTGGCATTACGGATTTTTTCAAAATCCTCATCAGCCTGTACCACAAGAGGCACGCAAAAAAATAATCATACAACAAGCTATCTAAATATTTATAGTACCAGGGGATGAGAAGACATTTTAAACACTTAATTGCAGTGAGAAGCTGAATGCAGAAAGCAACATATGTACTGTTCTTCAATCTCCTTCTGCTAAGGAGAGGGACAGAGATTAAAATAACATAGGGCAAGAACACCACATCCTAGAGCTAGATCGACCCTCTTCCCAGAGCACTAACGAACATCTACTCAGGATGAAAGGTGGTAAATTGCAAAGTATTTCCAAGACGTTTTCCATGGCCTTATGGACAGATTTGCCCCTTTCCTGGGTCAGCCTCCAGAAATAAGAAATCGGCTGGTGACCTGCTGTCCTTGCAGACCGCTTGCCTGTCCATCCATCTTTCACTGGTGTGGCAGTTGAATGCACTGCTCCTGGTAAAGAGGCAAGGAGGTGGGGGCAGAAGGCAGAGTTTGTTCTTAAGGGGAAAAAGATTTTTCCCTTGACATAAACCCCCGTGTTACAGACCAGAGCATACTCAGCTTCTGCCTGCTCTCAGATTGGTTTCTATTCTCTGATGCATAGTGGGTCTTTTCTTTACATTATCACTACGGATCAACTCTCTTAAGTAGAGATTTTAGGGGAAAACCAGAAGCTGGAGTCCTTGCGAAGAGGAGTGAAACTCCTTTTGAATAAATTGCCATTGTGACCACAATCTGATATCCCACAAACACTGAATTACTACCAGTCCTGTAAAGGTTACAGGATTTGCCTTGTCTTTGTCGAACCTTAGGCTGCCGTTCCATATTCTAATAGAAATTAAAGAGCTAATTACATACAGTTTAGACTGCACATGAGGGACACAGGCTCAGCTTCTAGCTGAGCTGGGAAAATTTTAATTGTTTAGTTAGAAAAGCAATCTATTCTGAGACATGTAAAAGCAGCTTCTGATTCTAGGTTTAAAGTCATTAGAGCAAGTTATAATCTTATAACTATTAGTTTCCTAATTTAGATGGAGGAATAACAACGGTAAGGAAAAGGCAGTGACTGTGTAGATTAGATCATTAGACCCACAGTCAGCAGAACTAATGTCCATTAGCCTAAGTGGTGGCATTAGCACCCTTCTTCCTGGCATGGACCCACTGCCTCCCCATAATCTGCCTTTCTGGAAGAACACCTGGCTACAGCAGAGTGAGCCAATTCCAGGAAAAAAAATAAGCAGGATAACAGCAACCATACTTGCTTGACAATGGGATTTTCCACCGTAACCTGGAGTCCACTGATGAGCATTGCAAAGGGAGTGGGAGAAGGTCCACGCCTTCCCACCCAGACTACCTAGGATGCTAAAGATTCCAAAGCCACTTAGCTGGGAAATGACTGTGTGAAACTGCAGGCCAGAAGGAAGGAAAGTGCCAGGTCAATGTCCCCTGAGGAACCGTCTCACCTCTCCTGCCTGATCAGGCCACACGAAAATCTGACAGACTGCTTCCAGCAGAGACAGGCTGCTGTGCTGCCATCTCTGGCTAGGGCTTATTGCATGGATCCAGGGAACCACAGGACATTAACATAACATAAAAAAAAAAAGCATAAAAAACTCAAAGGCATATTATTTTTACCATGATGAAAAAAAAAAGTCTTTGTGTTTCAGCAGGGAATGTAAATGTGGATTTTAGGGAACTTTTAATGCTGGTTACTTCTTAGCTAGTCTCTTTTTCTCCAAAGCACACCCCTCCATTCCTTCCCGCTTTCTGCATCTGCCACCATCAGCTGCATATAGCCTGCAGTTAGCAAGGGACGTTATTGCAAAACTGGTAATGTGTAGGATTTAAAGAACATCTTTGTGTTGACAGATTCTGTTTTACCGTGCGGAAGGGGGACGTAACAAAAACCAGCAATAAATTAGAAACTTGCAACAACAGTGAGACTGGATGAGAGAGCATTCACATAGAGATGCTGAGAGCAAATTATATGAACCGGGATGGATTACCATCTGTTTTGGGCAGTCTCACTTGGCAAGGGTCTAAGACCAGAAGGGACTGGTGTATCTTTGCTGTTTAGGTCACCACACCATGCTGATTAGAATGGGCTCAAGCCCTGGGTTGGAATGAAATAGTCTCTTTCAACTTTCCCTCATGCTAAAGCACCAAAAAGCAAATACCTTTTGCATAAACTTTGACAAGTTGTCTGCCATATTAATCTCATGATTTGCTCAGTTGAGTCTCTGGATTTATCTGTTCTATTTTAATTGTGGCCATGATTCAGTCATCACATCCACTTTTGGTGGTATCAGTGAAACTGTAACACATTTATTCAGTAATATGCTCGCTTTATTGAAAAGATAAGGAATCAAATATAAATTGAAAGCTATTAATAAACATAGGACTGACTTAGTGTATCAAACTACAATGTGAGTACTCATAATTTAAAAAGAAACTAATCACATCACTCACTGATTTAGTGCATTTAAGGATCTGGGCTCCATTTTCTGGAGACTATTCAAATCTGTTATAAAAAAAAATACACAGCCTCTGCTTTCAGGCAAAAATATTGGGTAACTGTTTCAACACCAGCCATCCGTTAGATTGCCTGATATGTTGGTGGAAAGTGCTCAATATTACAGGTCCAAGAACAGCATAATAAACCAGACTGCCCCCTCAACCCTCCCACAGTGAATTGTCACCGAGCTTCACTTCTAGGTGTGAAGGAACCTGTGCAGGTCTACAGCATTGTTCTTTTGCCATTCTGCAACAAACCGATGGAACACACAAAAGTGAAGTATTCAGTGTGTCCCCTCTCCACCTCAATGGCCTAGGAACAAACTATTTCAGCTAGGAGTGGACTGAGCCTATGGACTACTGTTCACTGCTCAGGCAGAGCAGTGGTGACTCTAATCTCTCTGTGTAGCAAGATAGTAAATCCAGATCTTTATTTTATTTTATTTTTTTTTCCTGAGCACAGGACAGACTTTGCCTAGAGATTTCCATCTCTCACCCATCATAAACAGGGCAGAGACATGCAAGACTTCAGTATGAAGTTGCATAACCTCTGTAAAATACAGGTTAGAATCTATAAAGACAGCACCATCAGTAAGCATTCCTTGGAGAGAAACTGCTGGAGTATAGGGAGGCACTGCTTAATATGTACTCGTATAGTTCCCTGGCTCTCAGGGAACTGCCAGGGCAATAAAAATAATACTGTCTTTACTCTTTTCAAAGTTTCACCAGCACAAGTGTCATGACCTACCATAATTCTTTCTTAAATAGCAGAAAGGTGGTTGTTCTAGATGAGTAAAGCTTTTGTTTCTTACCAGAGAAGGAAAACTATTCTATTAGGGAAGTTAACTTCTCACAGTCTTTGTTACTACAGAGTTAACACATTGTTATGGGAAAGGGAATATTGCTAAAGGGAACATTTTACTATAGGAGTTCCTGCCCCCTTGTCCCTGGCACCCTGGCCAGGCATTATTCTCTGTAGGGAACAGTCCTTTCCTAGTATTGTCACAGGCACCTCTCCTTAGCTGTTCAAGCCCAGCGAAAGCAGCTGATGTCCAGGAGAGCCTGGGCTTTGCAAAGCTCTACTATTCAGCAGTCACCAGGAACAGTTTGAACCAGGAAGCCTGTCCGTGTCAGCAAGGTGAGTTGCTCACACTTCCTATGATCCTTGTGAGATGGGAGAGCACAACTCCTCCACCTGCAAGGGTTATCAGTCCACTGTCATGGTCAGTCACCTGTAGCATTGAGGAAGAAAGTGTGAGCCTTGCCATGAAGATAAATTCATCAGACCTGGATGCTACGTAAGGGATCATTTTGCTGAAGTGCTAATTAAATGCATATTTTCTAAGGGACATCTGCGTGCTATCTCAGATCACATAGGTACTGAGGTGAGAGGTGATGGTCCAGAAAAAGCAAATCCACACCTCACTCCAGGGTGTTTGGATGTGAGGTCTTGATTTTTCCCTTTGTAGATGCAGAGAATAGCCCCTTCACTCAGCTTTACTAACCTCCAGCTGTAAAACAGTATGTGTCACATTGCCTAAAACCACAAGGCTCATCAAACATACAAATAAGCAGAGATTTGCCCCCTTGCTGCCTTTCAAGCCCGTAGAGAGTATTTATTTTGCAAACTTTTCTTCATATTCTAAAAGTACAGAAAAATACCGTCTTTAAATAAAGCCAGATTTTCATATAACTTTTCCTAGCTTTTCATTTTTTTCTTGCATTCTGTCTAGAAAAAAAAATCCAAGTATTGAAAGCGTCTGAAGAAAAGAAAATATGAGCAGCTGAAGCCAGCAATACCAGCATTTTAAGTGTGAATGTGAATTCCTCATGAGGATGAGCACACAGTTCAAATCATACTGCTTGGTTTCCATCCTGAAACACAAGGAAATGTGTCTGGGATGACTTCAGCTGTCACTTAACAGAATGTCAGACCCCATCTGTTCTCCAAATAACAAACCAAAACAAAGCCCTCCACTTAATGTTGGAAGATACAGAAGGTTGTGATTGTAAAGCTGGGTAAGACTCCTCTATTTGCCCATTCCACTGTATAGTCAAGAATAAAGATATTGTGGAAAGCTGGAGCTTTAGCTCTGCTTTGCATCCCCTATATGAACAAACCAGAGGGAGGAAGCCAGGCATAGATCTGCCTGTAAACACCAAACTGGTCAGATCCACCCAGCAAAGTGGCGGTGACATCCTAAAGACTCTTGGGGAGCCAAAAAAATGAGTGCTACGAAAGAACAGCACTTAAAGTTTTTCAACTGTAAAGCAGTATGCATTTTTGAGGGTGCAGGCAAGCATTTATACAAAGGAAAGGCACAGTTTACCTGATGGTTTGTGATCTGGATACAAACATGGGATAAGATTAATAGAGGAAGAAAATATGCATGACCTTGTCTGACTTTCTCCCCTCCCGTCACTTCAACTCTTCTCTTGACTCTTTCTTGAACTGATACCTGTTTCCAGAGTTGAAGGTGCTGAAGCATTTTATCAACTGACCTGTTAGCTTGTTCTTCCCAACAGCGGGAAGAGGGTGACCTTTGACCCTCATGCCAGGATAACAGGAAGGAGAGGGCTCTGGAGAACTATCACAAACAACTCAGTCAAGCTCAGCTAAGCCTAATGCAGAGTACAGGCAGAAAAGTGGCTGGGGGGAAAGCTTGGACCAGTGCTTCCCTAGCAGTCCTTTTAAGTGGTCACGTCCAGCAGATCTCTCCCCTTGTTTCACATTGAAGCTTTAACTGCACAACCCTAAGAAATGCCTTCTGAAGCTGGAGGTGTTGACGGAAACATGGGAGCACTGCAGGCCCCCCTGAGCAGGGTGCAGCCTTCCTGGAGGAGGCAGTGGCTTGCAACCAGTGTGGTTTTGGCAAACTGTTCTTGGTGCATTCGGTAAGTCAATGAATTACCATGCTCTTCTCCACTAATGGGAATTTACCAAGAAACCTCAGAAGAATTACACAAAGCTTTGACAATTACAGTCAGGGCAACAAAACAACCTCCCAGGTTGCAGGAACTCCTGCCTGCTTCTCAGGTCTCTGCCACAGCATGGGACTGGATGAGCTCCCATCCTCTTGCAGGTAGGGCTCACTCAAGGTCTCTGGCAGAATTCCTCCCTGATTCCCTTCTCTTCCCCACGATACAGACTCTGACCCCAGAGCAGGCAATGGGGAAGACAAACCCCTTTACTCTTTCAGGTTGCAACGATGATGTTGGGGGCCACACTCTGTATGATGCATGTGGAGGTGACCTGTGCTCTCTTGCCTTAGTCAGGAGCTTGTCTGTCCCACCAACCCCACGTACAGCACCTGATGGACATGTCAAGACAAGATGCTTGTGAGAGCTGCTCCTGGACAACCACAAAGACCTCAAGAAGTGAGAGGAACACCAAAAGGTGTAGGATTGTCTGACACCTTCCACTGCAAGACTAAAGGAGGGTGCCTGAATTCCCCAGTGTAGAAGACTGGAAACCCTAGAATGCAAGCCCAGAGAAAGATACTCAAGCTGGAGATGACCTGCACTTCTTAAAAATGAAGTCAGAAATTACAGGTTTCCAGCCATATAAAGGCTGCAGGCTGTGTGCTCCACATGTGGAAGGAGGAAGAGATAAAATGCAGTATTTTTCTAAACTGCTTTTTTTTTTTTAGGAGATCTGCAAGGGTGCTAGAAAAAAATCTGCTTCCCTCATTCCAGTTAAATAAGACTAGCATTTTCTTCCAGTAATTTCTAGTAGGGTGCACGTTTGGTTTCCTGTAAATTATAAATTCATGAAGACAAGCTCCCACAAACCAGCATGAGTAGGAATCATCTCAAGATTTATGTGTGCATGTCACCTTCAAAAAATTCCCGCAAATCATTTATACAGCAGGATGCGTACATGCTGGCTGTCAGCAATTCATCAGGAAACAGCATTTCGCATCCCTGGGCTGCCGTTTGAGGTGGGGCCTGAAATACAGTAGGGTAGAGAAAGGGGAACCTAAATATCTCATAAATATAGGAGAGTTCTTGATATAAGAGTAGACGGGGGAATTATGGAAGAAACACTTGCCTATGCATTTGGCAGGGAGGAGCTGCTAGCACTCGCTTGAGATTCCTTTCCAGGATGCTGCCTGGGTTGTGACTATTTCAGTTGTGAGCTGTGCCAGCAACGAAGGATCAAGCTGCATCTACAGGAGCCTCAGCATGTCCTCACTCATCTCTTCCTGAATGTTTTTGAGCTGCCTTCCTGGATCCCTTACTCATGGATCCAGGAGGGTTCCTCTGCCATAAGAACTTGTAACAGATCCCTTACAGTATGTAAGAAAAGAGCAGCTCCTGATGGAAGCAATGGACAGATAACTATTTAAGGATGCTCAAGTACCACCAGGTGAACTGAGATTGAAGGGAATCCAGGCAACTCTGTTGCTTACTTTTCATGAGATCAAGTACAGCTTGTGGCCGTGTATTTGCAATAGAAGTGGATTGTAAATTAATTATTCTTAGAATTTCAGGAAATTGTCATCACATACTCAAAAGCTGAAAGTGCTTTTTAGTGGGTCTGGAGGGAATGATGAACCATAATCTTGTGATGGAGTAAGCAGAGGCTGGCTATCATCCCAATTTAACTCCTAGAGGAAGGAGTGAGGGGAACACGAAAGCAGCCATTAGCCTGGAGAGTCTGCTGAGAAAGGAGGAGCAAATGTTTCCCTTTTTGCCTTAGACCAGCCTGCAAAAGCAACCTGGATAAAGCAAGTCTCCAACCACACGGTGGAAAAACACAGCTGAAAATCCAGCCAGTACCCCAAACAAACCGTGCAAAGACTGGCATTGGTCTCTGTACCTGTGGTTGCAAATTCACCTTTTTAAATGTGAAGTTGGTGCAAAGCTTCTTACAACACCTCACTCAGTGGTGGCAAGCTGGTCACAGTGGCCACAATTTAAACCCAAGATTTCCCGAAACAAAAAATCAACCTCTCCAAGCACAGGGTCTGTCTGATCTCTTTCAAGCCAGGATGAATAATACAGATATGTTTAAATTTGAAATATTCTTTTTGTGAGCTCTCTCTTCCAGCAGCAGCACATTCTTACCCTCCTTCTCCAGCTGAGCCAAGATATTCCTGAATATTTTATAAACTAAAAATCTTTTTTTTTTCTTCCTATGTAGATTCTCACACCCTGCAGCCCAGCATGACAAGCTTTTTCTTTGAAATATTCAGTCACTTTCAGTGGGTCTTGTCAATCCCTTTCACCTATTTTAATTGAGTATTTCAAAGCAGAGTGAGATCAGAGCACTCTGCCTGAGTGGGCACTCACTGATGATGTCAGGCTCTCCCTCTTCACCTCTAGCTGAAGTGATCCAATATCTCACTTCTTTATGCTGAGGGCATGATGGATGTCACAGCCTAATGGGTGAACAGTGGTGATGAGGGAGCTTGAAAAAGAGTAGATAAAGCATGCTAAATTTAGAAGCTGTTTGTTTTCAAGAATGGGTTTGAACTTTAGATCACACAAAAATTGCGCTGTGCAATTTTGCAGTTCCATGACATCTCTTTTCCCTAGCTAGGGCCAGGAAATGCAAAATCAGTCTGGTTTTAATAGTAAGTTTCCCTGTTTTTTACTCCACATCTCCCAGTTTGGATGCCTGGATCATACAGCTAGATGTAGCACCCAGGTTTGCTCTAGGTGTGGCATAGTAGCTCTCACTGTAGTAGCTGCATCCAACCTACCTTCTTCCCAAAGAAAATAAATGGGAAATACCTGAGACTTGATGTTACACCAGCGTCAAAGCGATGGACACATTGATACATAAGTTTCCATCCTAGTAGAACATTTTAATCTTTCAAAATAGAATAGGAACTGATAAACGACTATTAAGCTTCTTAAGCAGCTTGTATAACTTCCTCTGAATAAATAAGAAGGTAGAATAAAATGGGATCCCCTGTACCTCATCGCATTTCTTTGCTTATGTGAAAAGCATCTTTTTAGGGGTAAGGATTGCAGAGGAAATGGCTGTTAGAACCCAAAAGCTCTTGTCAGGACATGCTGAATGTTGGTGATCATCAGCTCCATCATCATCAGGCCGCACGGCAGCAAAAAAGGCTGCCATGAGAAACCATCCTGAAACTGAATGCAAGCAAAAGGAGAACAGTATTTTCTTAAAAGCAAGATAGCCAAGGAAATACCGCTAAGACAGCCTGAGTTATGAGGTTTTGTGGACTCTTCTCTTCTCATTTTTATTTTCTTTAAATCATCAGTTTGTTTTAGCCAGCAATGATAGTGTGAAATTAATTATTTCTGTGTGCTGTCCACAGCAGAATCCCCTGCAATCACTTGATAAAATCCTATCTCATGTTCATGTCTTCATCAATTTAGAGTCTTTACTTCCCATTAGAATTAGTTGTTTATGGTTGACAAATATTATCTCTATTTTCCTTGCAAAAAATGATCATGGGGATAAAAATTCCATTTTTATATTCACAAATAAAGCTGAACAACTAGATGGCTTTTGGCATAAACAGGAACATGACAAGACTTCTTTTCAAATATTTTTCCTCCCTTATATTCTCTGCTCTGGTATTTTGGATCCAATGCCTGAACATTCAGTGTAATAAATTAAGCTTTTTATTCTCAAGAGTATTTGAGTGAGATTTGCAACAAAATGGCTGGAAATAGGCTGTGTGTTCAGTCATACATGCATTGGCTAGTGTTCCAGCACTCTGTTGGAGTGGACAGACACAACAAGCATAAAACACTAGGTACATCTGGGAACTGTGTCCCTGTTGCGTGAGCACGGCCTAAAAACAAGAGATGAATGCCTAGCTTTTGTATTAGCCTAAATGATGAATAACATATCAGACTGAGAAACAAGTTACAGGTAAAATGGGTAAATTTGCCCAGATTGTGAAGGGTAGGGTGCTAGCCATTTCTGTCATCAATAGGTTGGGGCAATAGATGCATGAGCAAAGAGTAAACATGTAGTGGAGATAACTGAGGCAGTCTGAGTGCTAAAAGAACTGGATACTAAGACCAGAAGTGGACTCCAGAAGATGTCCAGTGTTTAGGTAGCCTCTATCAGGTCTCTACTATTTGTAATGATCTGAGTGCAACCTCTGATCATGCAGTCCTATATTCATTTTCACATTTGCTTTATTCCTTACATGTTTATTCTACTGTCAGAGTCACAGGAAAATTGGCTAATAAAATAAGCTTCGAACCCCCCCCAAAATGCTAGGTGACTTCACATGATGACCACTAAGCCATTTCTTTTTGGTACTCAGTTTATCTAACTTAGAGCTTACTTGGGAATCTCAAAGCTACACTGCATTCTGCAAGAGAAAAAACCCTTCCTCAGTCACTATGAGCCGGGTCTGCCTCCAAGCATCTGTTTGCACAGGATCTGACATACAGACTTACTACTACTGTAATGTCAATACCAATGAAAAAATAATAAATCTAGCCACGATGCTTATAGTGGTTTTCAGTCAATGAAGAGATTTGGGTTACTGGTTTCCCAGTCCTAGAGCTGATTTAAGGTTTCATTTCATTGGCTCCAGAAGAGAATACATCAGTGCTAATGCAGTGCAGTAGCATTGTCTGAAGTGCTTCCAAAAGGAAAACCAAGATGCATACAGCTCTGTCCACAACCTTTTCCTCCGTTACTTATAAGGTATAATAAACTAATAATTAAAAATGTGAAATCCTTCAAGTGCCATATGTGGGTTTTTTTTTTCCAAACTGCTTCACTTTACATAATTCTTTAATTAAATGTGAAGGAAAGGAGCACAATGAAGGCTGACGTCTGTTGCTGCACTAGTAAAAAAGGGATCATATTTAACTTTGATGCAAGCATATGCTACCCTTATAGACTGCAGCTTGCCACTGATAATTGTTTTGCCCCATTTGCTCAGAAGTGTTGGGATAGACTCTACTAGGGAGGTACGCTACAAAACATGGGCCTGACCCAGTGCTTACCGAAGTTAATTGGATTTTTTTCTGTGACACTAGCAGAGATGATTTTACGTCCCAAGAGCAGAAGTTGTCTTACAATTGTCCATTTTCTCTTGTCATTCCCAGAAAAGAAATTTTACTGTGCCTCTGCAAAGATGATAGCTGAGTTTAAAATGCATGCTTTTATTTTGCTTAAAATTTTCTTGCATATAAAATGGTCCTTTTAGCAGAGTTCTGGCACATGTTTCTAGGGTCAGCTTCTAATAATAGCCTGTACAAATCAAAACATGGTGACATGCATTCTTTGGTGCAGCTAACAATGAGACTATGACGATGAAAATAATTGTGTTTAATTCTGCTTCTGGACAAATGTCATCCATTTTCCATCCAGACCTGTTGGGCAGTGGGCCTGAGCCACGGCCTCCATGACGATCAGCCGGCACAGTCCACCTGGCCCAAACTCACAATGATCTCCTGAAATAGGGCTTTTTTTTTTTTTCTTTTTTTTCTATGCTTTTCTCACTGCTGAATAGATCTCCTGTAAGAACTATTACCTTTAATTTATGTTAAAGTATTTCAGCTAAAATAAGGGATCTGGACAGGTTGGATTGATGGTCTAAGGCCAATGGGATGAGGTTTAACAAGGCCAAGTTCCATGTCCTGCATTTCAGTCACAAGAACCCCAGGCAACGCTACAGGCTTGGGGAAGAGCGGCTGGAAAGCTGCCTGGTGGAAAAGGACCTGGGGTTGGTGGCTGACACCTGGCTGGACATGAGCCAGCAGTGTGCCCAATCTTGTGACACCTTCTCAGTGAAGGTAAAGTGACCACAGGTGGAGTATTGTGAGGGTAGATGAATGACTGAAATTAGATGGAGTATTCTAAAATACCCATTTCTGAATATATATTTATTGCTTGCATTTCTCCCATGTCTGTAAATCATCTTTGAAACGTATACCTAGCTGCTGACTCCATATATAATATATACCCACATAGCTCTTCCAGAAACATCCTTTCTTCTTGTTCTTTTTCATTGTGTTGTTTTGTTTTTCTTTTGGTATTAAAATTATGTAAAATTCCCAGAAGAATTCTGGGGTAGATATCAGATCTTTCAAAGCAATGAGAAGAGAACCATCTCTTTAAACTGATTTCTTTTGTATCCTTGAGCACCAGGAACTCACATGCCGGCGTAAATAGTGACCATCTAGACTTTGCAAGAAGTTTAAAATAATGATAATTGAAAAGCCCCCACCCTTCTCTCAGTGCTAAATATTTCCCACTGTCTTCTAAGATAAATTACTTGCTGACAGATTGTTTGGCACAATCAAGTAATAATTCTAACCTACTTCATTGGCTCTTCTGGAACACATTTCTCTGCCACTCCCAAACTGGGGCCACACACTGGGGGTGGAAACAAGAGGGTGGAAGGGAGAGAATGGGAGGAAGGAAAAGAGGTGAACATGAGAAAGGAGGGACTGACAGAAATCTTATGTTGGTGGTAGATTTCTTACAGATAATTTTAAATTAAAAAAATCCAACCAAACCAGACTACTCGAGTATTTTACTGGATTATACTTCAGCATAATTTGAATGTATAGTTGCACATATAGCTTTTGAATCCTGAGGTATTAGGAAAAACTAGAGGATTAGCAGCTGCTACTACAACACAATGCCTTGCAGGTATATTACCTGCACACAAATTATTTGAAATAAATATTTGAATATTTCTCTTTTGCAAAAGAATTTCTTTTTTTTTTAAGTTGTTTTTTTTTTTCCAGATCAGCAGCGCAGTAGAACAATCCTTTAGAACAGTCCCTATTCTCTGTACGTTTAAGAAAATTAAAGTGATTCTCTTCCTTAGCTAATTTCATGTTTTCCTTCCCAGGTTTCATTAACAGACTTTGACAATAGCTTTTGTTGGAGACATAGTTCATCACTGTACCAAAGATGGCAGTATCCAGCAATCTACCTGCCAACCTCTTCTCAATACACAAGCAATTTTTCATACGAAAGAGCAACTTACTGGAGCAGTGGTATATTGTTATGGCATATGGACCTATTAGTGTAGTAAATTTATCATTATACATGACATAAAAGATGCATTATGATCCATTAAGTTCAGGTAGAAGCAAACCATTGGATGCCTACCACTGGATCTCTTTCACACCACAATATCCTTTCCAGTAATGCATGTGTGGTCTTTGAAGAGAGCTTCCCTTTTAAATGGTACCCTACAATTAGATGTGCACGGCGTTGATATATAAACCAACTGTAAGATACCAGCATCAGTATCTTACTAGTGTAACGAGGCCCAGACCAGTTAAAAGTCCATAAAATATTACTTGTTTTAGATGGACCGGAAACCTGGCTTTGCATTCAGCTTCCACCTCCTCAGAAGGACAAATGCTACAACATCCAATCTTGATTTTGAAGTGAGCAGTACTCAAAGTCTACCTGCCAGAGACAAGAGCCCCGTGCATCACAACATGCTGCTTTCCAAGTAAGCTCACTAAGCACTTTGTCACCAGAAAGCTGATAAACCAAGAACATTTGTGTCCTAATGGAGAGAATCATTTGTCCTATTACTGCAGAGCAGAGCTGAAATTGAGGACACCAAGAACAATCATCCAAATCATACTATTTTTGATCAAACTCATACATGCCTCCTTGCCCACTTATGAAAATCAGATTGAAACAGTTAGATTCCACCCTAATAATGATGGTAAAATCCTAGGAATTAGCAGAGGCAGCAGTGGGCAGTTTCTTTAAGTAGCTGCTAGATGCAAAGGCAAAATTTTGTCTAGATACATCACTTCAATGTTTACTGGAGAAAAGACATACTTCTACTTAGTAAGGTAAGAAAGCAAGAAGGCAGAAGGTAATTATACCAGTCAGCAGCCACCAAAAAATGTAGAGCGCGTGCCACTTCCCTGCGACATTCCGTGATACGCTCTGTAGGCATCCAGACTTCACAAGGCTCTATCACATGCAGGAATTGTGTTGCAACTGTTCGGGCTCCACAGGCCCCCAAAACAAACGCTGCTGTTACGCCAGCCCCAGACCCAAGCACTGCACCTACTCAGTCTCTACAGACTTCCCCCACAGGCCCTGCTGCTGCTTCAAAACCAAGCACCACAGCTTCTCATACTCCGCAGGCTCCCCCCACGAGCCCTGCTGCTATTCCAGCTCCCACAAGAAGCACTGAAGCTGTTCCAATTCCAGCAGCAAAGCCGGCAGCTACACCAACAGCTGCTGTGGACACTCCCACTCAATCTGCACCTGTACAAGTTGCTCCTGTGAGGAAAAGAAAACAAAGAAAACAGCCAAATGCAGCGATGGAGCAGGGAGAGGGTCCTTCCCAAGCTGAACCAGAGTGTGAGTCAGAAGCAGATGCAAAGCCTGATGCCTCTGCAACTGGAAAGAAACACCTAACAAAACCAGATTGCCCAGTGTGGTCAGATGATAATGGAGCAGGTCCTTCTAGCGCAAACCCAGCAGATGTGGAGTCATCAGATGCAGAGATTATCTAGGAAGCAGCTGAGAAATCTGAGAAAGGACTACAGCCATCATGAAGGAGAGCCACTGGCCACTAGGCTACTCCGATGTACTTTCTGTTATAAACTGGTGAAAGGAGGAGAAAATTCTCTGAAATCTCAAAGACGTAAATTCAAATGTGTTTGCAGGAACATCTTTTTATCTGTCACATGCTTTTGGAGTCCAATTAAGCAAAGTACAGAGAGGGGTGCAATGGCCCTGAATAACCTTTGCACAAGATAATGCTCGTACGCCAAGAGCACAAAAGCCACATAAGTTATTTAAACCTGTATTTTTTGGTCCATTTGCAGTAAGAGCTATCACTGCATGTTGTGTATCAATGGGCTGACTTGTCAGTGGATGAAGCCAGCTATTAGCCAATGAGTAACAGGGTTTCATGCCTCTTTCACGGTGAAATGTGGATGTATTGGCAACACACACATTTTTGAACATTACTGGAATATCTGGTACACTTTGAAAGTGAAGATTCTTTACATTTTACCACAGTGCCAGGCCCTGTAATGAATATTTAGCATTAAGTGTAATTATTTTGATTTATTGAGTCTCTCCCAAGCTCTAGATGTCTGTACATAATATATGTTTTAAGAACCATACATACAGATTTGAATAGGTATCGATGTGCTCTCATATTTCAAAGCACTGTCATTCCAGACAACCTTTCCAAAGCATCCACATTCCATAACAGTGTCTCTCCTGGGGAGGACCAAGTTTTAAGCCTGGTGTATCCAAATTTACCTGAATGACAGAGACAATAACTAGCAAGCATTTCAGAGTAAAGGAAACTTGAACAGTAGGATGTCTTGAAATTAGTCTGAAACTAATGGAACATAAAAATAATAATGCTAAAAAAAAAGCAAAATATAATGCCTGGATATAATTCATTGCACTAATCACAAGATTGCATTTACTGACTCTATGAGTACATGTCCTTGCATGACAGCTGCACTCAGGTTTACCACCAGGAAGCTCATATGAAAATGTTCCTAAAGTCAGACCCTAATGCAGTGAGCTGGTATTGTTCATCCTCAAAACAATCCATCAAGCACAGGTGTGCCCTTTATCCTGAATTACCTACTGCTTTTCAGGCCCTCTCAATTGTTAAACTCCTTTTGTAATGAAAGCAAATAATATCACCCTGAAGAGACTGTTGATCTTCTCTGCTTAGCTGCCTCAGTCAAAATGTTGGATCAAAAGTTGCTTCCTATGCAGTGATGCAAAGACTGGGCTCTGGGAGCCAGTGTGTCCGCACGGTCCTTCTGGAAAGCAGGACCCTGGGGGTGGAAAGCCCCCCTCTCCCACTACACGTCCTGCTGAGTGCTGCACGCCAGGAAACACAGCCTGGCCCTGGGCGCATCTGGTCACACCTACAAGCAAAGCAGTGGTAGCATCACAGGAAGAAGGACTGTGACCCTTTCATCCAGCAAAACAGAAAACCCTCCAAACATTTCCTGCGTCCCTGGATGCCCATGTCATGCTCTTTCCTCCGTCTTACTCTGCCCCTCTCTGGGATAAATTTGCACTCCTTGCTCATCTCACTGCTAAGGGATAAGTTCTTGGGCTACTGCAGACAAACTACTTCAGCCCAGGTCCTAATACCCTTCTCCCCAACTTAGTGTATTTAGGTAGTTACAGGTATGATAAAAGCACTTGGATTTTCAGCTCCACACCTTTGACTAAACTCTGTAACCCAGCTAGGTATTTACGTACAATTTCTGTCTCAATCTATTCTAAATACATGAAAAGACATTTGTGTAAAAATACTCCCGTTCACTGTTCTGTTTCATTTTTCAACTGTATATTGAGGAGAACAGCGTTGTCCTTGAATGTGGCATGTGTGAGGCATCTGGGTAGAGCAGCAGGAAGGTCAACAAGAAGGTGGCCAGAACACCCTGGCAGAGGCCATAACACAATGATCTTTTAGGCCAGAGGGCTGTGTATGTTTCCACAATGACTGTATTTTACTTCTACTGCTGTGAAGTGTCTTAGATGGTATTTCTCACCAGACTGTCTCTCACCAGGACATTTCCATCTTAGACAGTAAAGCACTTTGCAGTCGAACCTTGGTTAAAAAAAAAAACAAACAAGTAACCAACTAAACAAAACAAACAACAAAAATACTTTAATTTCACCGCCATATAGATCTTCAAATAGGAAATCAGCATGAGTGCTCTGCACTTCACATGGGAGGGGGACAGAAGGGTAATTTACCCATTTAGCTGTTCACAGAATTAAATAAAAAAACAATTAAAAATCCCAGTTAGTGTTAAGGATTTATGATTGTGTCCATCACAGTCAGTTTTAGCAGGTAGTGTTTTTCTTTGTTTGACCAAGACGAGCTACCTACTGTAACAAGGATTGACCCTGTCATTACTGCTCAAGACAGTTAAACATAAGATGCTATCACTGGAAACAACTAGCTGGCCCTTTATTATTTTTTATGAATGGTAGAAGCAGCTTGTTACCATGGCAATGTTACATTTTCATATTTCAAGGCTACAGTTGAAAGGGGCAAGCAACCTCTAAACTTTACTAGTGATGCTTGCGGGACAAAACAGAAGGCAAAAATATTAAACTTTATGTTGAAAAAACATTTGCAGTTTTGGGGAAAAAATGCTTAGGGTATTGGGTGTGTGGTTACATTGTTGTGTCACCTCACTCTACAAACATGCCTCTCATCTTGCTGTTGATTAGATGGAAATTTTAATGCTGCTCACATCACCTGTCTTCATTATCCACAATGTTAAGTGGACATGGGTGAGAAAATTAACATTTAAAATTCATTATTGTGAATTAATTAGCAGAGGTTTTTACATTTATTTAAATATATACATTTAAAAGCTTCCCTCTGGGAGAAAGGAAAACATTCTCAGGAATGGGATTGCATTTTAAGATCTGAAAAGCAGTATGAGTGTGTGTATGCACACAGATATTGAACATGCACACGAGAAGTCCTCATCAGCTTCACAGTCATTCAAGCATCAGGTGAAGCATCTTCCTTTAGGAAGGTTCAGTTGCCCAATTACAGCAAAGGCCAGAATAAAATGAAGCATCATCAACTGTGCCAAGGTAGAATCAATCTAGCCAGACAATTGCTGTCAGAGCAATGGATTTTACCACAAGGATCCTCACCAAGATGCCTTTTTCCTTGTCTGCCAAACACAAAATCAGAAGAAAACAGAAGGGTGGACACAGAGGAACATTAATTCGTAGCTCATTGTGCAGTGAATTGGAGTAATAGTTATAACATTGTCTCATGAGCAGTGTGTTTGTTGTTCATGATCAGCAGGGTCAGTTTGTCTGAAATGGGAAAAATCTGTCGTTCAGAGCTTTGTGTTTCAGTATGTGAGCTGAACAAGGGCAACTGGTGGAAGGGAGAGAGGAAGGAATCAAAGAAGCAAGGAAAAAAGGGAATATTAAGGGAAGAAGGAGACAGAACTACATACACAACCCACTCTTGGATGGTGATGGATTGTGTGGCATATGTGGAGTAAGGCCCAGCCCTGCTGAGATGCCCTCAGAGCAGCAGAGCTGGGGGAGGAAGAGCCCAAAAAACTACCTGTCTCCTTGTTTTATGGAGTGTGTCAAGGAAGGGGAGGGAATAACAGCTGCCCCGTGACCCTTCAGGGCACTAGGGTTATAACCTCAATCTGTTAATCCTTAAACCACAGCAATAAATATTTAAAAATTTATTAATACTTCAGCCACTTTCCTGTCTGTTGCTAAATTTCTAGCTATGATGACATCTTGTGGCATTCACTTCCATAGCTTAGCACACATTTTATGATAGAAGCATTCCCATCCAACCTTCTGTTGCCACTTTCTAGTTTAACTAAAGATTTTTGTGCTGTCTTGCTCACTTAAGGAGAAGGAAAAAAACCCCAAAAACATCATGAGGCAGCTTTTTCCTTTGGTTCTTCTCTTCACACTGTATACCCCTCCACCCCCAAAAAACCTCCAGAAAACTTACCAATAAAGAAGGTTAAGATTTTTCTCTTTTTAAAGCAAGCTGGTCCAAGGCAAATAGAATGGCTTGAAATGTTGGCCATGAAAATCTCTTGCATAGCAAATTACCCATCTGCGGGCTTGGAAGAGAAACAGTGTGGACCTCGTGTTTGGACTGATGTCACCATCTAATGCTCTTTCCAATAAACTATTCATAAAATTCATGGCAACAGCTGGTCCCAGTTACTCTGTTTCTTTTTTGACATTTGTCTTGGAAAGTCTGTTGCACATCTTTACAAACCTGCAGGCAGAAGAAAAATGTCTGACCTACAGCAAGCTAAAGGCCCAACACTCTTCTCTGCAGCTATCATGGTCAAGTAGTTAATTGTACAATTGCCAACGGCATGTTTGATGATTTTCCATTTCTTTTTATCTCCAAAACATGCATCCTCAGCAGACAGCTCTGTAGGTTCAGCATTGTCTCTCATCCCTTGCAGGAAGTGGGAACTATGGCACTGGTTTCAGTGAGTGGACCAAAATGCAGAACTGGATGAACCTAAGATGCCACTTTACTGTGGACTCTAATTTCTAGCTATTCCCTCATCATTACTTGTCCCCTTCTCTACCACCACCCCCCTCCTTGTTGTTCCTAGAGACATGGTAACTGAGGATTTAACAAAAGGACCTATTAATAGCAAGGCTAGTCTCATTGGGATTTTAAACAAGGGATTGTTTATTTTTAGAGGGAAAACATCCAGCTCTTCACCATCAACTAAACAGAAGCTGCTGCCTCTCCCTAATATGTCTGTATTCAAAATAGGGCAGGATAGGGAAAATGTAGGAGGACGTTTGGTTTCAGGAAATGACAATCCAGATCTCATCTCAGTTCCTAGATACTTCTCAGCACGGCCACAACATGAGAAAATACCCCTATGGGTGCAGAGGGCACCCAAGTAGCACTCAGCCTTTCTGATGACTGTAGGCTGAGTATTTTAGGACAAAGAGACATTATGTTTCTGTGCCCTCATCTACTGAATTTAGTTGCTCTCAGGACTGCCGCCAATAGATCTTTACTAAAGAGAACCTGAAGACCAGAAGTCACGTTTGATAATCCATAGTATTCATATAAGGCAGCAGCTGTACTGCCACTAAAGGGTACCCCCTTTCCTCTCCATTGCTTTCACTGCAGGAGGTAACAGCTTATTTAAAACCATCACATTTTGTGCACCGATTAATCTGAAGCAAAAGAAGATGCCATTGAAATCAAGTTGGCAGAAAATGTAATTTCTCAACTTTCCTTGGAGCCTAAAATAAATGGGTTGTATGATGGATATGGAAGGATAAATGGGAGATGAGAAGAATGTGTTGTTAGCATTGTTTGATCCACTTTTGAAAAGACAGCTTTGCCACGCGGATGTTGTGGAGAGACAGAGATAAAGGATGTTCTCATGAATAAAGTGCTGGAGGCTATTCCATTGTCCTCCTACACAGTACACCTGCTTTTTATCACATATACCATCAGCTAGTCCTCATGGCTGAGCTTGTTTTGTATTTCCATATGTCTGCAGAATACTTTTCTACTACTTAAAAAGAAAACAACAGCCATAACAAAGCCATCAAGAGTTTTGTGACTTGTCGTGCTTCATACATCACACACACACAAAAGACTCAGACTCTTTCTCCTCCACTTAGAGCACAGCAGATTCATTTAGTTTGCCTCTGTATCTGCAGAAGAGCATTTCCATGATGAAAATTCAGCTGTCAGGGAGAATTCAGTACTGTATTAGGAAATGAGACATCTGTTATGGTAGATGCTGGCAAGAAGTGATGTTCTGTAATTGAAATGCCCAACCTCTAGTGGGTATCTACTCAATGAACATCCTCATTGTTGGTGAAATTGTTACAGACAGAAGCTTCTTAGCTAGTGAAGCCAGCAACAAGCTTTGCTTCCCTGCACAGAAAAAAAATCTGGCCCTCCTACATGTAGTTCCTAGGATGAGAGCAATGAGGGAAACAAAGACAACTGTATTTATTCAGGGAGAATGGATGAACCTCATTCCCCTCCTGACAACTATTTTCGGGAGGTGTTCATTGCCAGTGTGGACATGGGCTGAATGCTAGATCAAAAGTGTGCTGTAACATCTGGCTTCCAGTTATGCACAGCTGCTTGAGCTTTATAAAACTGTCAATGTCTTGTTTTCCATTATCAAGACCATAGCATCTTTCGGTTGCAAATCTAACCCTCAGTAACGAGACTTTTAATATGTTAAAATCTGAAAAAAAGAGCTTTTCCTCTAAAACACTGCTCCGCAACTTTTCCGCTTGATACGTTATCAATGGGAAAGTTTCACCTAGCTACCTAGACTACTAGGTTTGCATTTGCACAATCCACAGGTGTAAAAAAACCCGTGTTGGGATGCACCAGTTCAGAGATCTGACTGAGTGCCCGGGGCTAATTCTAAAAGGCTGCAGATCTACAGATAAGAAAACGATTGCTCTTTGTCATAGATCACGTAGCTATTTCCACCTCTGGAAAGCTTTCTGTGGTTATCTTCTAGAACTTGAATGCAATAAAATAAATTTTATCTGACGTCAGTAGCTTAGTTGTGATCAAAACTCCCCTGTGAAAAGAGGCGAGAGCAGTGGAACAAGTTATTTTCCATATATACTTTAAAAAGGGACTCAAACCAAAAAGAAAAAGTCACTTCAATATAGAAATTCAGGTTTACCACTCTACTTAAAGAGCCCAACAGCAGAACTGGATCATAGGTTGTCATCACTGACACTTGAATATCCCTTTATTTATCTGTAATGTCTTTCCCAACAATGTTCACTTTGCACAGATACATAGGAAGGGAAACTTGTACTGCATTCTGCGTGTTTAAAGATCTGCTCCCCTCCCAAGTAAAGAGCTGCTTTTTGAGTACAGGCTGTGAGATACAGATCACAGTCGAGAGAACCTGTTTGTTACTCTGATATAAAACTTGTTTCTCACCGATTTAATGCTCTTAATATCACCTTCTGCTCAGTTTAATGATCTTTTTATTCACTCAATTACTTGGTTTTACTACTTAATTTGCACTTAATCACGTACCACTTTATGATTAGCAATACGACTACAGTAAGAATACTTTTGAGTTTCCATGGCACTGTTATCTTCAGAATATTTTTGAAAAACAAATGAACACTCTGTGTGACCCAGTTTTTGCTGCTGAAGTGACTAAACCACAAGAGTGGAAAAGAAAATAAATAGAAGAAAATCTGAGGTTCTTGGTGTGAGTGCTGCAATCATTACAGAATTATTCAGTTACATGGTCTTGTCCTGCAGCACCCATGAATGCATTTAATTTACCATCACATTCTTGTTGAGGGTAAAGGGTTCTAGCTTATAATAGAAGGGAAAAAAAAGCACAGGAATACTTTTAACTGAAGTTGTTTCACATACAACTTCACCAGCAGTTCACACCATCTTTTAGATGTTAGATTTTAATAGCCAGATATGTCCTTCTGATTTAACTTAAAGGAAGATACACGAGGTGACAGTAATGCTTCCAACACACTGCCTGCACAAAAGACCCTGTTAAACAATTGCCCATCACTTAGGAAGCTGTGACAAGGTGAGTGCCCCTCCATAACCTAAAACAGCACTAAGTGCTAAGTTTGAAACTCCTTCTGCTTTGCAAAATCCTCTTACAACTCAGGGCAGGGATTCCAATTCAGGAAGAAAGAGAAGCAGCACATGAATGCACGTTATCAGGTATTTTAAACCAGTGTATTTTAGAGCAGGAACAAGGGCACTGAATTGAGAGGGTGCAAAGGGCTTACAAATTTCCAAACAAATTATACTTTGCCTTTGTAATTTAAGTTCTTCAAACATCACCTTTTGAATTACAGGCAATGTGATGCCACACTGGACATGCAGAGTCTCAAAGCTGTTGTATCCTATGATATGCAGGCAGTAAGAAAGACTGCGAGTTATTGATGCATTCACAAAGCCAGAGAAGAGCAAACTTCAGAATTCAGACCACCTATTTCCTGGCCTTTAGAAAATCTTCACAAGGATAACTTCGGTCTTCTAGCTATTTTGCAGATAATCATCTTCGTTTTAACTAGTTATTGTTAGAAAATGGGACAAGACTTCTTCTAACTACATGGTATCTAGTCATAATTTGAGACTTATGAGACTGCATACTTCTTCCTCTACCGTTTGAGTAAAATAAGCCCTGCAAAGTACTTATAATTTCTCCCGTACAGCCTAGGCTTAAGAGTTCTTCATCTTCTTCACTTCCCATTGCAACCTGAACTCATCTCAGTGATTCCCTTTGCATGTTGGTCTCTGCTCCACAGGTATGACTGTCAGTGTTGGACAGGTTCCTGTGCCTAGAATGCAGGGCTCTCCCACCAGCTTCCCTCCTTCAAGGTTTCCCAAGTTATCTACTAGACCTTTACCGTATTTGATTTCTGAGAAAGACAGGGGTAGCTAATATGCCATAGACATATTTCTGTTATTGTGGTGGTCTGTCTAATTGACCAACCCTAAATAACTTCATGTAAATGTATAGGTGGGTATATGGTAATTATTTTAATATATAGACACACATAGGTCTATAGATGCACATGGGTAGAACAGATATAAAGAGCTGGTTAAAATAAGAGGTGTGCTTGGAGGTGAGAACTGTAGGATCTAAGCAACATGAATATAAAATATAAGCTTAGGGATAATAGAAAAAAATACCAAGACCTACAGAGACATCTTTGTAAATGTCAGTGAAGAATTTGACCTTTCGGTATCTATCATATATTCACCTGTCTTTGTTTGGGACTGCTATCTCCAATGTCATTTTGCATTCCCTTGCAAATCCTGTAGTGTCTGTTCAGATACACTGCACTGGGAAGATCCAAGAAATAAGGCAGACAGCTTCAGAAACCACAGTGTCATAGACAAAAGTCTCTTCTAAAAGTGTCCCAGAACCTAAAGATTGCTGTCCTTTTGCATCCAAGATATCGTGGAAGCATTAACCACAACTGCACTTCATGCCTGCGAACATGTTGCGTCACATTCTTTGGGTGCAGGTGGAAAGAAATGCACTTACCCATGGCACCTGCAAATTTTTATTTTCTTAATCTGGGTACATTGTCTGAACTGACGTATTTTGGGGTACACAAAGGCTGCTAACAGCTACTCGCATAAAATGAGCCCTGCCCTTCTCCCATTCTTATTTTTTTTTTCTTTTTAATAGTAGTACACCGTTGACTGGTGGTGATCCTGGGGCAAACACGGGCACTGAATCCTGCCACTGGCCTCTGTCCCTGTGCACATTGAAACTGCAATCTCCAGACACCAGTGAGGTCCAGCATGAAAAGAGATGCTACATGACCCTTGGAGCTTGATCTTTGCTCTTCAAATGATAGCTGGAGGAATGAGATGTGGGAAGAAGATTAAAGGTGGGGAGAAGTTATTCTCTTAACTAAAATGGGACCCAAAGGGCCTGGATATGACCTAACATTCTTATGACAAGGAATACAGAAACACTGGTGTCACCAAAAGCCAGCCAGATTCTACACTATAGTCTTTGCAAAGCAGATTCTATTCCAGTAAGCTCTCAGAAGACACCGTGTTCTCATCCAAAATTACTGGGCTTGCATCATCAAAAGAAGGTTGAGGTCCCCATCCAAAGCATGTGGTTGAGACTGCATGTCAATCACTGCAATAGCAGCACAGATTACAGAGATCTGATGTTCTCTGCATAGCAATAAGGCTGCAGTTCAGCTGCGTTTCTGGGCTGAAAAAATGTCGTCTTTTTGCTTTGTCAGTGGAGTTTTATTTGGGCATACTGGATTGTAAAATAAAGCACTGATAAGTACATGCTTTATAAAGTAGACTTCTTAGGTAGGATTTTTTTCAAAATACATAATTCCTTCCCTTTGCCCTTTTTTTAATAAGGAGAAAGGAATTTTTTTAATAAGGAGTGTCTTCTGACCCTGGTAACTAGAAGAGCACACATGAAGACCCTGCTGCTTATCCCAGCTGCTGGCAGCTTCTGTCTAAAGAGGAGGGTAACTTTTCCAAGGAAACCCAAATCCACCTCTCTCAAAAGGTTTCAATGCACATCCTTTTTGTTTATTGTTCACAGAAGTGGAGGAAGGAATAAAAGAGACAGAAGCTGCTAAAGATATGATCAACCGAAGCTAATCTTGCCTCCGATATGAGAGTTGCTTAATCAGCGCTCTAAGTGCTTTTTTACTCATGCTGAAACAAATACAAGTCAGGAAACCAAGCATGCACTGAAACAGTTCACTCAGCCGAGGCCTCTTGAGCACATGCTTTCCTGAATCCACCCACAGAAAGCTAAGAGCACACTCAGATTTTAGCCCCTACTGCTAAATTTGGATCTTAAGACAGCTACCAGATCATGATTTCTATTCAGCAAGGCATTGAGCTAGGTACTTTATGTGCTCTGGGGGCTTACTTGCTTTGTGGAATAAGCCCAAAGCATGGAGGCAAGCGTGCAACATGTATGTGAGGCAGAAATATTTGTATGTGAGAGCAATTGGGCTCTCATGCTAACCTGATCTAGCAGGGTAGTTTCCCCAACACTTGCCAAATCAAAAATTGGTTTAGAATAAACCCCTTCCTCTATGTACATTAATCGTACCAATACACTGGTAATTTAATTGGTTATGTTATATTGAACTGGATGCCTACTTCAAGAAATACCCATTCGTGGTATTATGTTAGCACATTTGTTTTTTGCATGTGTGCTCATGTCATAGCACAACTGGTTAAGTCGTTCCAGTATAAATATATGGAGGTGGGTTTGGTGGTTTGGAGTTTTGTTTGTTTGGGATTTTTTGTTGTTATTTCATTGGTTAATTTCCCTTTCTCCAAACAAGATATCCCTCCTAGAAGCTGTTTATGTGGAAAGTGGAAGTCTTCACTTTTTGAACAATGTGGAGTATTTATAATTTCAATGTCTCATTTAGTTAACATCAAACAATGAAGAGATGCCAAGAACAGTTACTGATTATAAATTGTAGTATTCCAAAAGTAAAAACATTGTGGTATCAACCCCCCCAATAATATTTGTATTTCCTTTTCACAAATGCCTGGCTTTTAATTTTGAAAACAGCCTTAAAAGAAAATGAATGCAAAACCCCAATAAAATATGTATGTCCAAAGACCAGCAGACACAACAAATGCAGAGGGAGAGCAACCACGGACAGACAGCATCCTTTGGCTCCTTCAGTCTGTCCAACATCTGCAGCCCTCATTCCTTTCTAGTTTCCACTAACAACTTTGCTAAGTTCTGTTTATTTCTCACATTTCCCTTTCACTACAGCCTGAATATGTTTTAACTGAACATCCCCTTCTCAGCAGGTGATTCCCACAAGCTGTGGCTCAAGACTCATGGCTGGCTGGTAGCATTACCCCCTCCTCCTTTGGAATCACAATTATTGATTTATCTGCTGCTGAAAGGCTGAAAAAACAAACCCACTTTATTCAAACACTCTGAAGAAAAAATAGAACTGAACACCATATATTTTGGGGAATGGGGCTATCGGATGAAAGTGGGGAAGGAGATGATCAAACATGTCAGCTAATTTACTAGCAGTTAATAATTTTGAGCAGCTTCAGTCACTGTTATCTTCTTAAGAGAACCATATTTTGACTGTTAACTTCTATTTCCTACAACAATCTACCTGCAAGCAATAGATTACCTGACAGCAGATACTCCTGGGATGTACTGGTTAATACACACATGGCAAGAGTTTTCTTTCCAAACTTACTGTGGATAAACTCCTGCTGTCTGCATCCACCTGTGTGCACCCTTTAACTACTACTCTTTATTCAGAGCTGCTCGGCCTGGATATTTGGTGAGCACTGTATGTGACAAGCAGACATCAGTCCTTCATCTCCCAGAAAGACCTCACATGTGCTTGGCTTATAACATGGAGATGAGCAAACAATCCAGGGAAAATGAAGTGCATTCAAATACATTTAAGGTATTTTCCTGTTTTGTAGAAACCTGGGATTTGTTCAGCCTTGGAAATTGTTCAGGTTTAGAAAAGAAATGTCCCCTCTCCCCACAGGGATGAAGATGTTCACTACCTGTTCACTCCGCATCCTCAGCAGCAACATTTGGATTAAAAACAGTTATTTGTCACCTGTCACTTGATCCCATTTCCATTACTTCATGGAAAACATGTTATATATTATTGTAAGCAAACTTAGAAGCTACAAATACTGTGGGCCAGATCCTTCTCTGCTTGTACAATTGCCTTCCTCAGGCTTGGGTAAGGGACCTCCTATCCTTCTGGGTGGCACCTTTCCATC
Organism: Chloroceryle amazona; assembly: GCA_027560015.1. NCBI lineage: Eukaryota > Metazoa > Chordata > Aves > Coraciiformes > Cerylidae > Chloroceryle > Chloroceryle amazona. The sequence continues at coordinate 42,427 of JANHFX010026333.1, forward strand.
ATAGCTTTGCACTGCCTTGCCTGAGGAACTAAGAATGTTCAATTAAATTTCTCCATTAAGTAACTACTACTAAAAAAAACACACTATGTGAGCTTTACTCTTGGTTCAGACCACATCTCCTTTGTTCCCACATCCATGGGAACCATCACTGTTTACTGATTTCCAGAAGATGTGATTTTCTACATCCTCCAAAATGACATAAAAGTGGTTTTATAATAGGACTTTTCTGAGGCTATAAATGGAAACAAAGAAGCAGCCACAACAAATAATTTGGGGAATGTATGTAGCAGAAACACGAATGGCTCAGGCCAACAGCTGTGGAAGACGTAATTGTTGCTCATGTTCAATGACCTCCCTGCTGTCACTTTCCTAGTCCACCCAAGCCAACATTCAGGGCCGTTTAGTTGTGCTGATGGTCTTTGCTGTCACATGCTTTACTCTACAACTCGTTTGGAGTTTTGCAAGGGAAGACAATGCTCAGGCTCTAGCTCCTGTCAGAGATTGCCTGCTGGTAATTTATCCAGTAAAATAAGCAAATTCTTCCTTCCTAGTATCCAGCCTGAGGACACCCTCCCTCCTCCAGACCCAGAGATACATTCCATCAGAGTGGGCCTATCAGAGTGTTTTGCACAGATCACTGCACCTGCTTCCCTGACTCCCTCCAATTCCTCCCCTCTGCCCCTCACTTCCCTGCACTGCAAGGCAGAGAAAAGCATCTGCATCTAGGGTAGCACGGAACCTAACAGAAGCCCCATTCTTGTCTTTCTGGCAAGGAAAAAGGGTTAGGTGCAACAGTAACACATCATGCATGGGGAATAGGGGAAGGGATGAAAAAAGCCAGCAATTTCTGTCCATATGTGTCATTTGGGTGCCTGTCTCATACTAATTTCAAACTAAAGTAAAAACAATTTATCACTAACACAATTTATTACCTATTTGCATTTCAGGATCTTAAAAATAGAGCAGGCAAATCATAATGCATGATGCCCCTAGCGATTTCTATTCCCTAATTACACTGATAACTTGCTTGATTAGTGCTATGCTTTGTACAACAGGACTAGCTGGAACAGAGAGAGTCTTTATTTACTTCAGAAGGGCTCTGGATATGATTAGCAGGAGTATATAAATGTACATTAGTGCACATTAATGCAGCAAGTAATCAAGACTGTGGACAGAAACAATGCGTATTGTATTTTTCCACCCAGTATGTTCTTATTTGAAAATTCCTTCCACAAGTGCCTCTGAGGTACTTACTTTAATTTTCCTGTTGAAATTTGTAATTATCTTAGGTTGATATGTCTCCTTTCCTAAATAAATTGCTTTACTAGTAAAAATCCGCCCTCTTTGTAAGCAGATTATATTTACTGCCACACAGCACACTTAACTTCTTTCTCATTGGGAAAAAGGGTTTGAACTCCTTGCTGTGAGGGGATTTTTTGGTTTTTTTTTTCAGTACATCAAGGACATTTACACAGCTGCCCTGAAAGTGATGTGGATGGTTCTGACATCCAGCTTCTTACTAAGAATATTTGCATTTTAGGGACTTCCACTGAGGTGTCTGCATCACCAGGGAGTAGCTTTTGTATATAAAAACTGGCATCCCAGGAGAGATGGTTTATATCTCTGCTTTCTAAAGATACATGAGTTGTGGTCTTTGCTACAACATATATGCTAATTACTCACCAGGACAGATTTTTCCTATATAATATAGGAAATATAATAATTCATATTTCCATTACAGTGGAAAAGTCCTTAAGTACCAGGAAATGGGACTTGACCCCTTTTCTGCCTCCAGGCCCCTCAACACCACTACAGCTGAACAATAATCCAAATGTCACCTGCCACTCCATGCCTCAGGGGCACGAGCAACCCCCTGCTAACAAATTCATGTTCCCAAGCCACAGTGTGATCCTTTCAAGGGGGATGGGAACTCTACATCATCTCAGGACTTTGCTTTCAGAATTTGCAGAAATAGGCTGATTTCAGTAGCATGCTTCACATTTGAAAGAACATCTCCCTCTTGGATTGGTGTGCAGACCAAGGCCACTGCTGGATCTTGTGCACCACATTGGGGGGTGCAGAGAGTGAAAGGTGGCACCTGCAGGGAGGAGGGGACAGGGCAGGTGACCCCAAACTGACCAATGAGGGATTCCAGCCCAGATACAGCATATTCGGTATAAAGCAGAGAGATCTGGAGGGTCTATAAGTTTCCTTGCTAGCTTGCTTGGTTTTGTTTGCTTGCTAGTTTTGTTTGATTTCTAGCTTGCTTGCTCATCTAGCTTGCTTGCTCGCTTGCCCTCTCTCTTGGGGCTCCCAGGCTCTTCTCCCCTCTTGGCCCGCTTTGCTCAGCTCAGGTCCTCTTTCTGTTCCTTCCTTGGAGCATCCCAGGAGGGCTCTGTCCGTTCTGACACTTAGCTGAGGAGTTTCATGAATGTAAATGCCAACAGCAAATCCCTAAAAGGATCACAAAGACTTCTTCCTGTGCATTCGATATCACTGTGCTAAAGCAACACAAAGAAAGGATGCTCACGACAGCCAAAAGGAAGGAGGACACTGCAGAATGGCATTGTCTTTAAACAGTGCAGCTGGGCTGCTTTGGAGGCTGTGTCATGTTTCAGATGAGCCTACAGCCCAGCATGCAAAGAGCAAGTCAGAAAAAGAAATACTTGGCACTTTTTTTAATTGTAACCATACAAAACCGTCTCACCTTCTGCCTTCAGAACCGTGCAGTTAGATTAGAGCCTATGAAATTGCATAGCTTTTCTGATGGGATGCTACTCTGCAGTATCTATCATTTAGTGTTCAATTTCTTTCCAAGAGTTATGGGTCAATGGCTGGAGTCAAGTAGAACCACTTCCTCGTGCTTACGGTAATTACTAACTCCCACTTCATCACAGTGCCTTTTATCTGAAGTATCCCAAAGCATTTTACAAATTCAGCAACACATCTATGTTGGACCTCATCCAAAGTGCATTAGGGTCAATGAAGTTAATATACAATGTATTATACGCATGTAAACATTGGATAAATTGCTTGCAATGGATGCCCTTAACTGTAATTATGCAAAACAGCCTTAACTCTGCCCTGTAGTGATGGAAACAATAAAAAAAGAACAATTGGATGTGTCTTTCAAAAACAAGCTGCTTTTTTTTTTTTGCAGCTAATCCAAACTAAGACCATATTAAAATACTTAAATCATAATTAACGTGTACTCTTGGCAAAGGACTGGGTTTAGGTGTTGTGTGTGTGTCTGAAATGAACATTCCCATTATTGAGATTTTTACAGTTTAACTCTCAGTCTGAATTTCCCAGATTGAATGCAGTTTATCTGATCAAGAAATTCTTATGGTACAAACACTAGTTTGATTTTAACACTGTATTTATCTAACTAGTGAACAAAACAAGCCTATACACATCAGTATGCCACCTTGCCTCTTTCCAGTGCACTGAAAAATGCATTCTACCCCAGGAAGTCCTTAAATTGGAGATGTAACAAGGAAAGGATCATCCTCTGCTTCACACCTTTCTGAATGCACTTTTCCTTTAATACTTTCCCTTTGAGGATCCTCGAGTAGCTACTGTTAAGAAACAAGACACAAGTTGGCTGAACACTTCACCTGACCTAGTGCAACAAGAGTGCTTTTAGTCGCACTTTTCAGAACATAGGCTTCGGGTTGTATAAAATGACTTTTAAGGTGTTCGAGCTAGCAAATCTATACACCCATTTCAGCCATCATCTCTGACTTTAGATCCTAAAAAAGGCCTACACTGAAGAGCTAACATTAAAATACTTCATTTCCATCCTAGAGTGGGGCCAATATTTTCCATGTGAACACCAGCATTTTAAAGTTGCAATAAAAAGCAGTTGCAATTTCATCAAGACATCTTGAAGTCAGTTGGAATTTGACTCCCCTTTTCTTAGTAACATTGTTGGACTTATACCGAGTAAACAAGCTACCAATATTTTCCTGTGTAGGCTTTTGTTTTCCTAAGCACTAGAAGAAAGAGGAGATTGAGAAGAACACAAAAATTGGGGGATAAATGAAGTTTAATAAACCAAACAAAGCACTCCCTTAAGTGTGCTTTGGGACAGCACTTCAGAAGAGAGCAGGTGTTAGGATCAGTGTAGGTATCAACCCCCACACTCAGTATCTTCTCCTCAAGTGCTTCCACTAGAACAATGCGATTCCCATCTATCTTCCCAGTAATTCACACAGAGATTGTGCCTCAATCCCCACGGGAGGGATTACAGCAAAATGGCACTGCTTGTGAGGAACGTTGGGTTGGCAGCCTCGGACACTAATGTAGTCGTCTATTCAGCAGAGACTCTCAGAACAGGTATGAAACAATACAAGTCATTTCCTCTACTGGAAAGAGCTCAGCTCTGGAAGAGCTTTCCTCCTGCCTCGGATCAGGCTCCCCAGGGACAGCACGGCTTTTCTGCCAACAGAAGCACAAACTGGGGATGTCTAGCCCAGCACACTTTGTGGGATAACTACACTTGGAGCACCTACTCACTGCACACTGACAACTACGTTCAGCAGTAGCAACCTTCAGCCATTCAGATACCTGTTCTGAAGATAGAGAACATTATATTGTTACGGAACAATATGTTCTGAAATTTCATTTGTCTGAAAAATGTCACAGTTCTTCAGTTCTGAATGGAAAGTGTTTTGACAACAAAACTCTTTTCTGTGTGAAAGTGGAAAGCTTATACAAAACCCTTCCAGTTCAGGTCTGCAATAGTATCCTGCATTGATTTCGTAACTATATGTTGTCCCATCACCCCCTAACAGTTATGAACTAATAAGATAGGCCAGCTTAATAAAGACTACAAAAAAAACCCTTCAAAGACTACAGATGTTCCTAAAAACTGTGTGAAGGTGAAAGGGAGAGGATAAATCTTTTCCCCATGAAGACAGTTAAGCAGAGGAATGGGGACCCAGACAGTCTCCACACATGAAAGTTTTCCAGGTCTGACTGATTAATGTCCTGAGCAGCCTTGCCTCACAACTAGCACTGCTTGGAGGAGGTTGGAGTAGAGGTCCCTTTGAACCTGGATCATCCCACAATCCTGTGAAAGTAATTGACTCACATAAACCCAAGACAAAATAACTTCAAAGCTACTACTGGATTATCAAAGTATTTGATAACAAATACATTTGAGTTGGAAGAAGTCTCCCTCTGGTTTTCAAGCACAGAAGGCCAAACACCCGATCGATAAGGGCAACAATGATGCTACAAGCTAGCATTTTACCATGGTATGACTAAGATTTAGGTGCTCACAACAAACCTAAAATGTTTATGATGCGCATATTAATGAACTACATAACAGCTTAAATAGCTCATGGCTAAATTTTAAAGACTTAAAGGTTTACAGCTACTAAAAGACATAGCTGACATCAGCAAACCAGTTACTTGAGTCCTGAAGGGATCATGTTTGATGTTAATAACAAAGCACATATGGCTAGGAAAAGTTGTGAAAGTGCAGAGGGCACAAAAATTCTGTTGTCAGTAAAATGAAAAAGTGAGTAGGTACACTGATGACAATTCAGTGACCTGGTAAACTGGCAACAATCCAAGACTACATGTTTAACATAGCCATTTGAAAAAAAAACAACCAAAAAACACAGCTTATAATTATTAAATGAGTTAGAGAGCACTTAAGGATCCGAGTTAAGCTGTTCAAGAGGAGCTCTTAGCTAACATCAAGTTAGCAGAGCTAATGTCATCCTGAGTTGCATATTAAGGGAAATATATTTCTAATTATTGCATTCCAGTTCAGAACCCATATCTCAGGAATATGGAAATACAAAAAAAAGCCATAAAAGTCAGTGGCAAAAAGTACAGATAGGACTGTGATATTTTACTCTACGTTACTCAATCTATTTAATTAATCCAATGCAAATTTTAGAGGTAAAATTTTAGGGTTTTGATGTTTGCTGTTCCCAAAAGCCACAAATAAAGAGCTCTCAAAGCACATCACAGAGTAAGGACCTTCCAGTCATGTAGACAAAGTAGTAAGAGCAACCAGTGACTGGCTAAACAGCAGCTTCAGTTCCTGGGAACTACATCACAACAAAAATCTCCAAGTCCCTAGAACACTCCAAAACCGAACAGAAAAACCCCAAGCCAGCAGCCAGCTGGCTCTCATTTTACACTGATGCTCATTCAAAAATACTTCTTTAAGAGGCAACTGGTGCAATTCTGAACGTAGATACCAAAGATGTGTATGTTTAGGACTCGCTACTGTGCTGCATCCACTACTGCAAGGACCACCAACTTTTCTATTTTAAGTGATGCATATATAACCAGTCTTCAATTGTCTGTCAAGCTCCACTCTGCCTTCCTCCTGTTAGCCTTTCAGGTAATTTATTTGTGATTCTAAATATCTAGGAAAAATGCAGAAGCTATAACCTCATTTTAACATTGTCACACGTCCTTCAATGGGGCTGTGGGCATACAGCACATAGGATATAAGTGTTAGGGGCAAGCAGCTAATTCCCCTTGCCAAAGGCAGAAAAAACTTGGATCGCCTTGAATACTTGGCATTGTGAGCATGCACAAACCTGAAAGAGAATAATTAAGATGAACGTTGGCCTGTTAGATTTTTTTTTTTAAATGGTACTAGTCATGAAAGGAAAAAAAGAACCTTAGAAGAAAAAAGCAATTAGAAGCATTAAATCTGGTCATTTGGCTCAACTCCCATCCTGAGTCACAGCCTAGTAGGAAATACAGACACTTGATCTCTTTTTCCTCCTCTGTTCTCTCCTTTCCCAATGAACTAAGTGTTATCATACCCTACATCACCCTTCCTGTTGTTCCACTTTTATGCTGTTTTGCTTTTTCTACTCCATGTTTTGTCATTGTCCTCATTTTGGGTCATATCATCACACCTACCAAATAAATTTCTACTTACCAAAGCACTTGTACTTTCTCTAAGCACTCTGAGGAGGTGACTTTACATCTATCTCCTTCACTCCTCTATAGCTTAACATAGCTAAAGAACATGCTTCCAGTTTTCAATTAATTAGAGCAACCAGGTATAAAACAGTTCTAGAAAGTGACGGATCTACACACTATTTCCTCCATAACAAAAGCACCTTGGGGTTTCTTCTGTTTGTTTGGGGTTTTTTGTTCATTTCTTCTGGCATTTTTGTTGCCGTTAAGATGGAACTGTTCTTTATCAGTATTCTCATTATAAACTTTTCAAGACAACCCCTTTCTTTTCTGTTTAAAGTAACAAAAACATTAGCTATATCTACTGCATAAGTTATGTATCACGGAGAGCACTTCCACCACAATTTATTTTCCAGGTTAGCCAGAACTGCAGTTGAAAAGATCTATTGAAGCAATAAATTCACCTTATTTAAAATGTCACAAAAACGCCTAAAACATTGCTAACAATCAAAAAACTCTATGGAGCATTCTTCCCTCTTTAGTAACACTATAGACAACAAAACTACTCATAGACCTAACTTCTTCTTTTCTAAATGGCTACCAGAATCCTCTGGGTGGAGGGACAAGGGGAGAAGCATCTTGGTGTTTTAGTACTGCAGGAGAGGGAGAGAAGCGCCTCCTTGCTAACAGCTGGGTCAAAACAACGCATCCCCAAGGACACTGCTTGACTTCAAGGGGCTGAAGAGGTTGTCCTACACTGTGCACTCAAAGTTTGAGATTTACATCATGACCCAAATAAGAAAACATCGCAGGAAAAAAAGCCCATTCTGGCCATTGTCTAATAACTACTTTAAAAGGAGTAAAATTTTCCTGGCATTTAGGACAGGTGGCAGCAGTCCATCTTTATGGACAGTGGCATGACCTGGCCTTGCCTGTGCTGGCATGCCAGGGGAGGAAGATTCATCTTGCCCTCTCCCAAGTACAACACAGGCGGAGCAGTTCGGCAGGTGTTTTTATTCACATTAAAGGCTTGCAAATGGTGCTGCTAATTGAATTACAAATTAACTCATTATCAGATACAGTAAGTAATTTCTTCAAATTAAGCAGAGATTAATTAGAATAGCTGGGCAGAATAACTGAAGCAAAATAGTCCCACCCCCCTCATCAACATCTAAGCCTGTCAAATTATCATAATCTGACAGAAATTGATGTGGGATTATCAGATGCATCTATGAAAATAGCACAAAAGTCTTCAAAACCTCATTGATTTTCTTAATATTAAAACTTAGATATTTACTATCTACAACAGTTGAGATTATCCCTAAAACTAGAGAGTTATTTAGCTATTTTTCTTGAAAGAATGGATTCAATCATGCATTTAAGTGTTTATGAAAGGCACACTTGTTTGCTGTTCATCAGATTAATAATCCCCAGAGAAAATAGCCCCTATTATCCTTTGCAACTTTACTATTTATGAAATTGTTATTAGCATCAAAGTAATATTCCCTGATAGCTAATAATTACACTGAGGTTTCCTCAGGTTATACAAATATATTCACGGTCAGCAGTGACACTGAAGCAATCAAGGTTATCTGTCATGCCATGACACTGACTCTTATCTGGAGAACAGAAAAAGACAATAAAAATGCTAAAAAAACCCCCAACCAACAGGTTTTGGGAAAGAAGATTCAAACTCAGCAAATTTAAAAAGCTGTTCCTAAAGGAGGAGAAAATAGTTCAACCATTATAAATCATTATTATTAACTGTAACATTAAGGACAAAGAAAATTTAGAAATAATCCATCAACTGATCAAGAATTTTCTTTCCCCTCCCTTACTATAAGCAGTGCCATATGAAATCACCCAAAGCCTTACAAATAGCATTTTCACTGCTGAAAAATAATGCATTAAAGTCTTTTCATGTATATTACAATAAAGTATATCATGATAAACTGTATTTTAATTGGAGACTATGAGAAGGCAATTAATTTCACCAACAACCTTCTGTGAAAAGGAGATACGCAGGTATTCGATGCCAACATGGTCTTGAAAATGACTGTAACATTCCCAGAGAAAACAGGGATTCGGAACACCATCTTTTTAATCCCAGAAAGGAGCTAGGTAGGGTGGGCCTTAGAAACATGTTTAAGTGTGTAAAATATCAATTAACACATTCATATTCCACCTCTCTAGCAATGATCAATAGCCTAAAGGACTGTCCCTCCAATATTTGTAACAGGCAACCGCCCCTCCCAGCAGAAAGGACTCGATTTTCCAGTCAGTGAAACACATCTGACAAGAAAATTTATGATGAACACTGTCAAATAGCTATTGGAAAAATTCCATTCAGAGACACCACAGATAGATGTGGATGCTTGAGATGGAAAGGGGACAGATCCAGATTCTGTCTACCAAAGTAGATCTTGACAGAATTAAAAATAGTGACAAAAAAATCTATTTAAAAATGTATACTTAAAAAATAAAATTATTTCATCTTCCAAAGTTTTTTCCTTTTCTTTCAGTGATCATATGTAGATGCAACATTCATGTTTTAGCTTGAGTTTAAAAAACCCAGAAAGCACACCTAGGCCAAGAACTGAATGAAACCCAGCAAAAGGCTAAATACATCACTCTCTCTTATTTAAAAGTCAAAATGGAAAACACTTAAACCAGTTCTGGAAGATTGCCATTTTACACTAAGAAACAGAAGGAGCGTAGGTCAATTTCTTTAGGGTAAAAAGAAAAATTCCACAAAAAAATTAACCAGGCCACCATAACTATCTTTGAAGACATACGGAGAGGTTTTACTCAGAAGTGAGGCAGGGAGGTCAGATACACTCTGTCAGAAGTACCAAACACACATGTAACAGGCACCAGTAAACTTCATCCCCCAGCACAATCCCAAAAGCCATACTTCTAGCAGCAGGCAGTTTGAGTCATTTTCTGCAGGCTACACCAAGCTAGTCTAACTCTGCTGGGCAGGGAAGGCTTTGGTCATGGTTTAAAGTCAGGACAGCCTGCTAGACCTAGAACAAAAGCTCTCTGTTAACGCCCCTCCCTTCCCAAAGGGGAAAAGAAAGGGAATAAGGGAGAGAGACTCAGCCATTAGAAAAGGAAACTAGAACAGCTTGAATGAAAATGAAATATGATAAGAATAAAAATGGAATATATACAAATATATACCAAACCAGCATGGAACCCACACCCCCTGATGGTAATTCCATCACCATCACCACTGATGCTGTGGAGCAGGCACTGGGAGAGTCCCAGCCTGGGCAGCCGGGAGCTGCGTTCAGGAGCTGGATTCTGCTACTGGGTTCAGGAACACACAGATCAGGATCAAAGGACAGACTTCCCCCTGGATGCTGGCTATTAAAGAAGTGAAGAAGAAGCTGGAAGAAGACCCAAGCTGAGCTGGGCTTGGCCATGATCCTTCAGCCTTATACCAAATATGGTATATATAGGCTGGAATACCTCATTGGTCAGTTTAGGTCACCTGTCCTGCCTGCTCCTCCCTGCAGGTGCAACCTTTAGCTGAGCATCCAAGAAGGATATTTTGAGAAACTACAGGGGAAGGAAGACAATTTAGGAATTTGATATTCTCCAGCATCTCCTGACAGGTTATACAACCTTCATGGAAGGTATCTTCATGTATAACTTAAATTCAAAGACATCATCAGAAGTTGAAAACCATTTAAACCACATCTTAAATCAAATGGTCATCACAAAAAAGCAAATTTGACAGAAGAACTGCTCTGGTAAAGAAAAACTTGTTTCTTTACATCTTCTCTCATGCAAATTAAAGTAGTACAAAAACCTGATAACTGCCATGTTTATGTGGACAAGGCCACATCTTGGCAAGTCCCCTATGGTCTCCTTATTATTATGGTACTGAAGATATTGAGGAAGGAAGACATTTGCTTTTCCCCTGACAAACCTGCTCGTTCTCATCCATATATAAATTGTACGTGTTACAAGGAAGAACAGAAGGAAGGAGAAAGGAGATACACTAGAGTTGAACAGCCAGAACCCTTCTGGAAAGGAAAGAATGAAGAAGGGAGTTGGAAGCGAGTTAAAAATGCTAACTGCAAAATAATTAAAATGCCTTATAAAACTACCAGTGGTACCATATTAGAAAGCACACCATTTCCACAGCCTCTAAAAGCAGTACCATAAATTAACCAAATGGCACACTAAAAAGCTTAAACTTAAAATCAGCTAATCCCTTTAGACTCAGCTTCTAACAATTTTGCAAGAGGAACTGCAGCTCCTTTTGACAAAAACAGTAAATCATCCCCTCAAGCAGCATATCTTGCTGCAAATAGGTATGTAAGAAACTAAATCTGTCCCAGTCGGTTCAGAACAGTCTTTTGAGCAGCTTATGATTATATTTTAGAAGAACTTTTTCTTCATTCAAAAATTCTATCAGTTTTAAAGTTAAATCCAGAGATAAATTGGGCACTTAGAGATATTAGAGGCATTTTCAATTGATGTTCTGGACATTGTACTACCTTTCATGTTATTCTAGAGGCGTTAAGCTCATTGTTTGAAGTCCAAAAGCTTTTGGAAATTGATGTCTAGGGCTAAGCTTAAATCTTTAAACACTTTTCAAAAGGAAGATTCATTCTGTGAGCCAAACAGTCTTACCAGTCAGCCTTTTCAACAGGACCTATTTGCAAAGATGGATCTAAAATAAATTACTTTATCTGCCTGAAAGCCATTTTCAGAAAAAAAAAAGGAATCATCTTAATATATCAGTCTGTTGTATCTACAGAAAGTCGCAGTTCCTAATTTGTCCTTTGCACAGCTGCAAGAGAAGTGAAGATCTTCAATTCTTTACCCTGGGGCGGGGGGAAAGGGTGAGGGGTAAGGAAAGAAGTGTAGATGTAAAATACTGAACTCATTTATTTGGACAGTAGATGAGGCAACAGTGATACATGTATTGATTTGCTGCTCTACTAATTAACATCCTGCTTTCAGCCGTAGAGTTTTCATCTAAAGATTGAGCTGTTTAAGATAGTCTTTGGAAAGTCACTTCTCAGAGATGCCACCTTAAAACAGAGCAAAAGCACTTCCATTTCTTGTTTTAATTGGTAATGAACAAGCCAATTCTATGAAGAGTCCGATTCACATGCTCTGACACGCAGAGTTGTGCAGAGCAATGTAAAAAAGAAATCAAAGTAACATGTTGAGTACTTTCTTCTAAGTAGCAAGTATATGGAATGGAAAAGAATCCCTGTTATAAACATGGAGATAGCAGATCTGTGCCCTTCATCATCAGACATCTCATTCCTCCTTCTACAATACACCCCCGCACAACTAGCAAGTTAACAAACAAGTCCTTAGGAAGTATAAGAGAGGAAATCAAAAACGGGGTCCCAGAAATTAAGAGCACATTTCCATTAAATTCTACCATGCTTAACAAGACAGTAGCTCATTCATTTTCTGAAAGATTTGCTCACTCATAGCCACAACAAATGACTGCAGCTCAAACAGGAGGAAGGGAAAGTCACTAGGAAACTTCCCAGCTTGGTACGATCCTCAGATTATTATCCATTCCTGGTCTTTCATGTAGGTGGTGAGCACACTGAGAATAGCAATAGAAGAATGATCAGAAGAGACTTTAGAGACTTGGGATGAGTGGTGAGGGATTCTGGTGCACAAATTATCTTTTCCTCTCTCCTTCCAGTGGCAGACAGCAATGTCAGAGTGAACAGGCTATTAGTACGTGACTCTGGAGCTGGTGTCACCGTAACAAGTTTGGCTTTTTTGACAACGGGATGACCTAAACAGCACCAGGTTTGCTGACACCTCACGGGAAACGCCTTTCTCAAAGGGGAAAGAGAGTCTTTGCACAAGAGGTCGCAGGGCTGATTGACAGGACATTAAACTAGACATGAAGGGGGAGGGGGATGTATCCAGACTAGCTAGAGGTGGCCATGGGTGTTGTATACCAGCACTTGTGGGACAGCGTGATGACATTTTGGAGAACCAGTAGGTCTTCCACCCCTCAAGGGTGAAAAATATATGCTCAACGCCCTCTCCGAAATGCTTATACACCAATGCATGAAGCATGGGGAATAAGCAGGAGAAACTGTAGATCTGTGTTTGGTCACAGGGCCATGATCTCATTGCTGAGCCAGCTCCCATGACTGGAGTGTTGTCATGGATGGTTACGTACTTTTTAGGAAAGACAGACCAGCAAGGCAAGGCAGCAGAGTCGCTCTTTATGTGCCTGAGCAACTGGAATGCATTGAGCTCTTCCCAGGAGGGTGAAGAACATGTTGAAAGCTTGTGGGTGAGAATTAAGGGGCACGCAAATATAGATGAAACTGTTGTGGGTGTCAACTACAGACCACCAAACCAGAAAGAAGTTGTTGACAAGATTTTCTACAGGCAGCTGGAAGTAGCCTCAAAATCACATGCCCTGGTGATCATGGGTGACTTCAATCACCCTGATCTTTGCTGGAAAGGCCACATAGCCAGGTATACTCAGTCTAGAAGGCTCTTGCAATGCATCAATGATAACTTCCTGATGCAGGTGCTGGAAGTGCCTACGAGGAAGGGAGTGCTGCTGGACCTTGTATTAACTAACAAAGAAGGTCTGGTGGGGGATGTGAAGGTTGGGGGCAGTCTTGGTGATCACAACATGGTAGAGTTTAGTATCATACAAGGAAAAAGCAAGGCAATAAGTAAGATTGCAACCCTGGACTTCAGGAGGGCTGAATCTGTCCTCTTCAAAGACCTGCTTGGGGGAATCTCTTGGGCTAAGACTCTAGAAGGTTAGGGGGACCAAGAGAGATGGTTGATATTCAAACATTACTTCTGCCAAGCTCAAGACAGGTGCATTCCTCTGAGTAAAAAACTCAAGTAGAGGAGGCAGGAGACCAGCATGGCTGAGCAAGGAGCTCCTGAAAAAACTCAAGTGTAAGAATGAAGTTCATAGCACATGGAAAAGGCTGATCTCTTGGTGGAATTATAAGAATGCTGTCAGGGTTTGTACGGATGCAACAAGGAAGGCCAAGGCCCTCTTGGAATTAACTCTGGCAAAGGGAGGGAAGGAGGGCTTCTTAAAATACATTTATGGTAAAAAGAAGAGGAGGGAAACCATCGGCCCACTGCTGAATGGTGCAGGAGACCTGGTGACAGAGGATGCAGAGAAGGTGGAGTTACTGAATGCCTTCTTTCCTTCAGCCTTCACTGATAAAACCAGCCCTCAGGAATCCCTGACCCTGGAAGTAAGAGAGAAAGCCTGGAGGGAGGAAGTCTCTCCACTGGTTGATGAGGACTGAGTTAGAAATCCTTTGGGTAAACTGAACACACACAAATCCATGGGCCCTGATGGGCTGCACCCATGAGTGCTGAGGGAGCTGCTTGATGTTGTTGCTCTACCACTTTCCATCATTTTTCAAAGATCATGGAGAACAGTGAGGTGCCTGAGGACTGGAGAGAAGCCAATGTCACTCCAGTCTTCAAAAGAGCAACAAGGAAGACTCTGCTAATTACAGACCAGTCAGCCTCACCTCCATCCCTGGAAACGTGATGGAGCAGCTCATTCTGGAGAACTTATCTCAGCACATGGAAGAAAAGAAGGTTATCAAGAGTAGCCAGCATGGATTTACTAAAGGGAAGTCATGTCTGACTAGTCTGATAGCCTTCTATAGTGGTGTGACTGAATGGGTAGATGCAGGGAGAGCAGTGGATATAGTCCATCTTGATTTCAGCAAGGCTTTTGATAACTGTCTCCCATAACATCCTGGTGGGTAAGCTCAGGAAGTGTGGGTTAGAAGAGTGGACAGTGAGATGGGTTGAGAACTGGCTGACCAATAATGCTCCTAGGGTAGGTTCCATGGGGAACAACCCCATGCTACAGCCTCACAGAACTGGGGGAAGATTGTGCCTTAAACTTTACCCATAGAAGCTGCTAAGATTACAAATAGCTGTCTCTTCAAGAAGATCTATTTTCCTGGCTAGAAACACAGTTGCTTTTCAGGATATGACTATGTGAAGATGTCAATGACTTGTTTGTCTGTCTAGCAGACCTGTTCCTCAAGTGTAAACATACTGGTGACCATTACAAAAAGAAAAATGATTTTCCCTCTTCATAAATCCTGTTAGTTTTACAGAGCCAACACAACAGCAGGCGAGCCAGATTTGAGTTCCCTCTCACACTAAGGTAAACGGGTTGCTAAGCTGTATTTTGTCGCACCTGCACAACCTCAGTGAAAAGGCAGGTGTAAACAGAAGCTGTAATTTGCCCTGCTGTTGCTGATGCATGGGAAGGCAAAAAACCCAGCTTGAGCCAGAGCCCCAGTTGAATGCACAAGGCTGCCAGGCAGAAAAACAAAAACATCTTTTTCCTACCCAACCGCACGTATTTGATCTGGAAATCACTAAAGCACAATAACTATGGAATCCCACAAAGAAGTTTTTTTAGAGTCAGTTTTCAGGGGAGAGCTGCAATTTCTCTAATGAACTTGCATTAAACCCTCAAAAAAAGTTAATGAAGAAAATGGTATTTTTTTCAATTCAAAATAAGTATTCTGTTGCTGAATAATACCGTATGTACAGTAAATATGGTTTGGCAGGAAAGGTTTGTTGCAGGGCTCTACTGGTACAGATAACAGTTCCATTTCCATGCAACTTCAAATAAACTCATGCAGGGTAAAAAAAAAAAAAAGCAGCAGCTGAAGCACCACAAGATCATAAAAAAGCAGAACACAGGTATGCAGAAATTGCACAAAACCCACAGGAAAAAAAAAGGTCAGATACTTGCTACTAAAATGGGTAACTAAAGTATATTCCTTTTCCCCATCTCACATCACACACATAAGTTTCAGTAGAACATAAATTTCAATAGAAGCAGAGTGCCATGTTTATTTTTCCCCTCAGTAAATTAAGTCTGTAAAGAGCAGAAGGTTTCTTTTTATGGTCACTCAGATTAAGAGGGAGATTTTGAAACCACATTCAAACATTCCTGCATTCATAGTCTCCAATTTTTCTCCTTAACTAATCCAAGAAAGAAATAATGACAGTGCCCTGAAACAGAAGGCAGTAAATAAGAATATCAGAAAGATGACAAAGAAAAATACTGAGGAAGCTTCAGAGAAAAATGTGTGTACAGTGTGACATAGATGCAACCTATATGGAAGGAAAGCTGCAGATTAAAAGAGTCTGTTAGTCACAAGCAGAGAAACATAAAAGGAGGGAGAAATCTAAGAAAAAGTCTCCTCGTCTCATTAAGTGAGGAGAAATACAGTGTAAACCTCTAAGAATGAAAAAATCCTAACCTTTACAGTGACTCATACGTATAAAAAAGAAAGTGTAAGTTTTGCCAAAGAAAACAGAAAAAAACCTAGTGGGGTAGTGTAGCCTTGATGCCTGAAGAAATGTTAGGTTCATATTCTAAGAAGACCACAATACTTTAACTGTGAGCAGCTTATGCTTCCTTGCTAACCCCAGTGGAGCATGAAAAAGAATTATTTGGTAGGTATTCAGCTTTGGTTTTCCTCCATGAAGCCAAGAGGAAAGCAGGCCATGGCCCATCAAGGATGTTCCTGGCCACCAGCAGGAGCAGAGACCTTCCTGGGGGCTGAGAAACCCCTCACTCCTGGGACAATCAGTGCTTGTACTCTGCAGCACAATTAAAAAGATTCTTGAAAATATGGCTGCTTCAATGTTTATGATGGTCTCTTTATCACTACTTAATTCCCAAGCTGAAAATAAAACCAACCAAGATCTGGGGCCTACACAACAGCTACCCTTGGGTATGGTAACGGTGGGATGAGTTCACCAGGGTGGAGTGCGGGGCATGGGTCTGTTTGGAACAAAATTCTGTTCCTGAAACTGAATTTCATTTTCTTATGATCACAGATGACCAGGGGAAACAAGATGAGCCAACAACCTGCAAACATCACAACCTAAGACTAGGGGAAGATATTTATTTTTATAGCACACAGAAAATGTGACATCATCACCTGCAGCTCATGGGCCCCACTGACTAACACGTGCAAGACAAGACACCATTCAAATGACTAAAGGCCAACCACATGCTATGCTCAGAAGCTCACATCACAGAGGCCCTTCAAGAGCAGATACAAGCACAGCCTTCTGAAAACTCTCAGAGTAACCCCCTTTCCTTCAGAACTCATTCTTTATACCAGAAGCATCATCTTCACCAAAAACCTATTACATAGGCAGCACACAGATACCTGCTTGCTCCTCTTTCCTCTGTCTAAATGTGTAATACTGCAAACAAACAAGGGTGAGCAAGCAAAGCAGGACCTCAGCAAAACCCAGGACTGGAGACACACACACTGCCCACTAAACTGGAAATACTAATGTGACTTGCTTTGGCCATATAATTTCATAAAGAATAAAGTTTCTTACTTGTTTGCAGGTGGAGAAGAAGGAGCTCCTGTTTGCTCTTGTTCAATGTCTTTCTCTTGCAGGGAGGTGAACCCAAGCCCGCCAGCTCCTCTCCCACAGCTGCCTGCTGTTAGGGCTCAGTGAACCCACTGGAGACTATTTCACAGCCTAGAGCAGGGCCCTCAGCCAGCGGGGAGGCAGCCTGGCTAACTCGGCTCTGAAAAGAAACTTTGCAGGCAAAAACTTCAGAGCAGAAGGGGAAAATAATCCTTTCTTCATTTAGCTGTTTTCATTCCCATTGCTCTTGTTCCTTTCTTTATGATAAGCATTCTTCCAGCTTTCTTCATCTTTTAGCCTGACTTTCTTTTTACATCAAGCATTTATATAACTTCAATTTTCTGAAAAGGAATAAGCTTAAATGAAAACCTAAAGGTGTATTTTAGACCTAAGTGAAAAATGTACAGTTTATCCTGATAAATTAAAACACATATCCAAGAGCTGCTAATGTTTTACCAATTGTCCTTCACAAAACTTTCACTGAAATGTGTATTTGCTTATAAACCAAGGGGAAAATCTTCTTGTCACTGTGCTTTTGCACCACAAATTCTGGCAGCTCCTGCTGCACCAGAGCAACAGTCTGACTCGGCCCACATTGCTAGCCTTGCTCAGCAACAGGCGTTAGTAGGTGCTTTGGGGAAGAAACACTTAGGAAATTGCCTTCCCCTATTTAGAGGTTGAACTCCTTACCTGCTAGAAGAGCATGGTCCGTGGTGTTCATTTCTCAAAGAGGTTTTTTAGGATGTTTGTGGGAGCCTTTGAATGTCAGGGCTTCTTCAGGTAGGCATTTATTGGAGTTTTTACATATGTTTAATCTTAAATGTCCTTGCAAACAACATATGCAGATGTTCCCATAAAGTCATAAGTAATGTAAAGTCAAATTACAAAAATTCTTGTGTTTTGGCATTTCTGCTTGCTGTTGCTTTGTAAACTCAGGGTGACTCCTCTGCAGAGGAGATGCATCACTGAATTCTTAGTCACACACTCTGTGAGTCCGCAGACTGGGTGCATGTGAAGCCTTCCCACTAAGATCCTTCCCTCTCACACATGCCTGATCTCAACGGTGGGTGTAATTAATTCTCATGTCCTCTCACACATCTTCCCTCTCATTACCAAGGTTGTGATTATACTGGACAGTGTCTTGTCTACTCTATTAAAATGCATGTTACGTGACAGAAAGACCTTCAGCATCCAGAATTGTCAGTCCAGCACATTTCAGCTCCTGCTGACAGTAGTAGGAGTCTCCCACATATAGGGAGCTAAATATCTGCGCAGGGATCTGTGGAGTGGATATGAGGACAATATTGCCTTTAGTCACTGCTAGCACATGAGCAAGTAGAGAAACATTTTTCTTCGGTCTGTTCTTTGGTATCCTGAAGATGAAGCATCTTTACTCTCTATTCAAGAAACTCACCATGTGCTGCTCTAGACAAAAAAAGTCAGGAATAATTAAAGAAGACATCTGCTGTCCAATCTTCTGACAGAAGCATCTTTGATAAATAATATGTCTTTAAAATCTTGAGAGTTATGAATGAGATGGCAAATGAGGAGCTCCTCTTCAGCGCACAGGCCTTCTTGGGTGACCTCCTACAGCACAAGCAGCTTATAATATCGTGGAGGGGGCACAAAAATAAAGTAGTTTTAACAGATTTGTCAATGAAGCTGTCAAGTACATGCATATGCTATAATCATGTACTTGCATAGCTCACAGCAGACACTATTATGCAATTCATGAAGTATCAGAGAGCTTCCCACAATTAATTCAGGGAAGGAAAGGCAAAATATCAGACTCACCAACACGGCCAAAAAGCAAAGTAACACATTTTTAAGAGTTTGCACAATGTCCTTCATGCAGAACTGCAGTGACAAATGGCCATGCAGTTACAAAGTAAATGACATTACAATTTTTAGACCTCGGGGAGCATCCTTTCAATTTTCTGTCCATCATTCATTTTTAGATCTGGTAGTTTACACACTTTGTGTGCTCTTATATCAGAAGGTCACATCCAGTGAACTGTCAGCACCAAACCATTTTTCATCTTTGGTTTTGAATACGGTGCGGAGGGACAATGTTGGTGCAGTATTGTGCTTCTCTTGGCACAGTTCTGGGGAGCTCAGCAACAAGCTGCCATTAGGGTTAGGGTTAGAGTTTAGAGAACTACAAAACCTCCAGCTCCAGGGACACCGGGGATGCAAAAGGCATGCTAAGGGGAGCATGACACTGTACCCATATTGTCCCTTTAACATACAGGTAAAGCTAAACTCTTTTCCAGCCACTTTATTCCCTGTTTCTTAATTTAAGATTTGGCTGCAAATTTTACAAGCTGCATTTCAAGAAAATAAATGAAAAGGCTTTCCAGTTCCCATAGGGCTCTCCTGATCCCTATGCTAGGGATGTCTATGGCAAACAAATATATAAAGAAATACTTTATCCCTTCTCACAATTAATAAGTAACAATGAACCTTTTTCATAATGGAAAACCACGCAACTAAAATTTTAACAGAACCACTCTTTGCAAATCAGGGCTCTTAACTGAAGGGCAGTTCTGGGTAAGAAGATACAGATCAAATATGTGCATATAAATTACCTATAAATTATATATATCCATATTTACTGGTTTGGACGAGATTAGCCTATATGGGAATTCAATTGAAGAGAGGACTGAAAACATACATCGCTCTGCTGAGGGTACTTGAGCTAATCTCAAGTAAAAAAAAGTATTTCAAAGAGGTGTTGTGATGTGATAGGCAGTGCATTAGTGTGGAGCTGAAAAGTGCTCTTAACTGAGAAGGGGCTCCCACGTGGTTTGAATTTGACTAATTCAGAAGAGTAGCAGGACAGTTCATTAGGAAAGGTGAGACAGAAATGCAGAAAGACATTTGAGTATGGCCCACAGCAAGCTACTCCTTGCTCATACTTTGAGACCCTGAAATGCAGCTATACAGTTTTCACAGTTTTGGGGTGTTGTTTTTTTTTTCCATTTGTGTGTTACATGGGCCAATCACCTTAAACTTTGGATATTTTCCCATCTACTTGCCAACCACCATTTACTTAACATAAACATTGATTTTTTTGTCTCAGTTAATCAGAGATCATCTGACAGACTCTTACAATGTCTAGCTGACTCTGCCAAAGGAAAACTTCACACAGATCCTATGAGATTGCCATTACTTTACTGAGGGGAGAGTATTTTTGTATCTGATTTCATTTTCCTTTCCTTTCTGACAAAAGAAAAGTCATGAGCAGAATCGTGCCTGACTGAATCCATCCTACATAAGCAGCAAGAACGCCTAAGATTACTCACAACCAGAATGAAATAGGACTCATTTCGGGTTACAAAACTGACTTGAAAGAAGAGAGAAGGGAAAAAAAACCCACTCAGTTCTAACACAGATGTTATGTACATGTGTACGTGTCGAAGTAAAATCTCTGAGGACTTTTTTTGACTTGCAAATAGGTGGTGCTTAATAAAGATTTTGTAGTTTATTTTAAAAAACAGCTATGTAGACAGATTCAAAGACATCTTCTTGTCTCATGTTTGTACTCTTCTGGTATTCAGACTGAGAAAAAAAGCACAATGTAAGTGCTGCAAACAGATTTAAAACTTTACACATTGCTAAGGGGGCACAAGATTTTATAAGTTGTTTTGTAAGAGCCTCCAGCACAGCCACTCTTGTTTCCCTTCAGTAATGTCCCATGAATCCTGTTTAACTGAGTGTTAAGCCTGGAAACTCCTGAGGTGCACCTGGATGGTAACTACTCTTTTGCTGCTTTAATCTCCTTTGGACTGCATGTGCACCTTATCCTTAAAAGCCTAAACATGATTCTACATTTTGATAGAAGACCGCAATCCAGTTTTAATTTGCTTTTATTTATTGGCTAACCTAGCCCATCACTAAGGTTGCATTACACAAAGATGAAAGCCTGCTGTGCCCCCTGCTAAGCAGGTAGGTGATTACACACAGTCAACAATCAAAATTAATACTAAAGAAAAGTTCAAGGCTATTAACAAAGAAGCTAGAAATAAGAAGCCTTTTAACAAACACCTTCTAATATTCTGATTTTCTTTTTTTTTTTTTAATGAGATCATCTAACCAAACTTGCTAGAGTAACACAAAACTCTTATGGGGTACTCTTTAAATCTTGTCTTTTTGCTGACATTTGTCCTCTGAAGAAAAAGGATGGCTAAATTTGGTTACAAAGACTACAAGTAGACACAGAGTTTTGTTTGCAAGTCAATCCACAGAATGTGAAAAAGAAGAATTAACCCCCCCACACACTTTTAAAGAATGAAATGTCACAGCTACTCTTCCACAAAAATAACGGGCAATTTGTGTTCTTTACTGTATCTGTATTCAGACAGGAAGAAGTCTAATTTATATGGACATCCACATTTAGAAATAACAGGTTTGAAAAGAAGCAGGAAATGTATTTTCTCAAAATAAATTAAATGAGAAAACTCCACTTCTCTCGTGGTAATGATGAGACTGCTTTTATGCATTTTTATATACTTTTCATCTTTAGTGAAAGAGGATATTCTAAATTAAAATGCAATTATTTTACCAAGAAGCATACCCTTGTGCCCTTACAAGAATAGCCATATAAACTGAAGAGCTGAATGTGGCGGACATTATTGAACAAATAATTGCCTCCTCCAGAGAATGTCATATTCTGTCTCCTATACAATGCAAAACAATTTATTTCATAATGCATTTTCACAGATACATCGCTATTCGCCGAAGTTATGTAATACTGAAGCAGTCTGTCGTGAAGAACTTCGATGAAAGGGAAGTGGTATAAATGCAGACAGATAAAAAAGTGAACTAAAAAGCTTTTTATGTTTGTGTTGAGGGTACTGGTCTCAAGCTCGGGAGTTGGCAATGAACAGAAACTTGCCTATTGCAGATAACACAAGAAAACTAAACTTTCCTAATGCATTGTTAAAGCCGGGGTGAGGCAGAGAAGTGGGGACTATAGTGGGGGGAGGGGGGGAATTACTGCTAACAGCAGAGAGGAGAGAACCACAGGATTCTTAATTTAAGATTTGGCTGCAGATTTTACAAGCTGCATTTCAAGATAATAAATGAAAAGGCTTTCCAGTTCCCATAGGGCTCTCCTGATCCCTATGCTAGGGATGTCTATGACAAGGATGTCTTCCTTCTTAAATGGAAGAGGAAGCAATGCTGGACTGATGGAATGCTGTAATTAGGAGATTAAGAATGACACAGGGAGAAAGCAGAGCACTAGGTATATGTGATAATTCAGAATCACAGAACCACAGATTGGTAGGGGTTGGAAGGAGCCTCCGAGGATCATCTAGTCCACCCCCCTCTTGCCAAAGCAGGTTCACCTAGGGCAGGTTGCACAGGGATGCATCTGGGTGGGTCTTTAATGTCTCCAGAGAAAGAGACTCCACAAACTCTCTGGGCAGCCTGCTCCAGTGCTCCTTACAGGAAATAATTTTTTCCCTATGTGTAGGCAGAACTTCCTGCATTCTAGTTTGTGCCCACTGCCCCATGTCCTACCACTGGGCACCACTGAAAAGAGCCTGGCCTCATCCTCTTGATGCCTGATAAGCATTGATAAGGTTCCCTCTCAGTATTCTCTTCTCCAGGCTAAACATGCCCAGGTCTCTCAGCCTTTCCTCATCAGAGGGATGCTCCGGTCCTTTCCTCATCATCTTTGTAGCCCTCCATTGGACTCTCTCCAGTAGTTCCCTGTACCTCTTAAACTGGGGAGCCCAGAACTGGAGCCAATACTCCAGATGTGGCCTGACTAGGGCAGAGTAGAGAGGGAGGAGAACCTCCCTCAATTTGCTGGTCACACTCTTCTGAATGCAAATAAATGGGTGTATCTTACAATACCATGATTATGTGAGCTGGTGTGTAGAACTGGTATTGAAGACTTCACAGACAAAATGTCCTGTGAGAAAATGAATGCTTCTAGAAGCTTCATTTGCTGGCTGGTGATTGTCCACTGAAGCAATGGAATTTAGGAGCACAGAAAGCGACAAAAATATTAATTCTGCTAAGCACCTGTCATAGTAGTGGCAAAGACATCTCTGGTTCCTCAACAAAACTGGTTTGGGACTTAGGATGAATGTCTCTATCTTTTTTTTTTTTAATTATTATTATTTTTCTTCGCCCCCCGCCCCCAAAATAAAACCAAATTTCCCGAAAAAATCAAGTCTAAACTTTTCTCCAGCTCCAGAAGCAGTGTTAAAGATCAAGAATCAATTGCAGGAACTAAGGCATGGAATAATGTACCAACTTGGAGGATCAGAACATGTAGTTTCACTGCTGCTCTTGAACCATGGGACACCCACTGATTCTCCAAAACTGCTCTAAAGACAAATGAACTGTAATAGTACTTCATGCTGTGATTGCATGTTGATGCTATTTCCTCAAGCGATGTGATGACACCGTGGTAGGGCCATTAACCCATCTGTCACTTGCTGCATTTGTCTCAATCAAACTGACAACAGGATTGTGTAAATGTGACTTTGAGCAAATCCAGTGTTATGGACCTGACATAAAAATGCAGTTTGTGTTGAAAAGAGGGACTGACATGACACAGAGACATTTGAAAGTAGGACTCTTGCTAGAGAACATTTAAATAAAAGATTTGTCATTCCTTTCAAGCAATTTTAGATTATTGCCAAGACACCCCAAAGATTGCTCTGATATTTTGACAATTGGACTGCAGATATTATACATAGCATCACACCAGGCATCAGGAAAAAAAAAAAAGAACAAATTCCTCTAAGGTCTCATGTTTCTAAAAGAGAGACATCCAGTTATCTGTAGCCACATCTGAAAATAGTGCTCCTGCATTGGTAGTTTTAGAAACACCATTAGGAACTGTTAGGAACAATATTTTGATAATTCTGTTGCCCACATCTCAGCCAAAATTTCCATTTCCATTAACTGAAATTCTGGTGGATGAAAGACTATATGGCTTTGTTGAAAATGACTATATGCATCAGAAACGTCCTTCCCTGGCATATTTATTTATAAAGATAAAAGTATAATTTAGATGTGTGTTGATATTTAGCACTAGTATGTAGAAGTAAATAATAATGAGAAATGGTATTTAGGAGAAGATTGGTGACTGAGTTGAGACTGCAAAAGGAACTCATAGTGCAATGCATTCAGTAGTCCTTGCCCTGCTTTCCAAATATTGTTTCACTGATAAAAGAAGTGTTAATTCTAGAACATTTCAGGACAGAGACAATGAAAAAGCAAGCAGTTTCTTAAGAGTGGCTAACTAGAGAAATAGAAACTAACTATAGAAATAGGAGCTAAAAGTTACCGGGTCCACAAAGATACCAATTTGGTGACATTTTCTCCCCCCGTCCTCTGTCTAATGTCCCACAGCATCCACCCCTCCCTCACTCTCCATCTTGTCATTCCGAACACGGAGCCTATTTGTTGATTTTGTTGCGTTTCAGCGGGATCAGTTCCATGATCCAGATGAAGAGGAGTACACCCCGAACACTGGCACTGGCATGACAAAGGGAGCAGCAGCTCGACGCATCACTGACACTACGCTCAGCTCTGCCAGCCCCAGACAGCTGCCTTGTGGTGGCTGAAGGAGCGGGACAAGGGGGGACAAGCTGGTGAAATGGGAGCAAGTGGAAGTACATGGACAGAAGGAATCTCCCACTAGTATTGCCACCAGAAAATGTACCTCAACCTGGGCCTTTAGTGCTGCTGCTCCCTAAAGTGCAATCGGAGTAGAAAGAACAAATTGAGGATGGCTTGTGAAAGCTTGCCTGGTTTTCCTACCATATTTGTTGTCTAAAAAAAAAGTTATTACCTCCCCCTAAAGCCTTGTGTAACAAATAACATGTTCCATCTGCCAAGTTTTCTTTTTTCTCTCTCTTTTTTTTTTTAAATGCCTCGATCAGCCAGGGATAAAGGAACAGCCACTGTATTTATTTTATTTCCCTAAGTGTAATCTCTCTGCACAGCAGATGTGACAATTTACTGCCGAAGTAAGTTCATCACACAATTAGCAGTGTGAAAGGAAAGCCTATTGTGTATCACAATGATTTTTCTTGCCATTAGCAGTTAATAATTACCGACACCGGCTTGGGGGAGGGCTGATCTCCCTCCTCACCCCTGCCGAGGCACAGAACCCTGCATCACCATTTCTCTGCAGCCACCAGGGGTGGGGGCAGTAGAAGATGCTTTGAGATGCTTTAGGTCTCCCAGACAGTCCCGTTTTCTCAGGTGGCATTCACAGCTGTGTATGGATTGGCATCAGTCCCCCTCTTCACTGGATTATTTGATTATTTTTCCATTTTGTATGAGCTGTTGCTTTATGGTTACTGTAATGACTTTCCTATAAACTTTTATTGCATTTTCTAATGCTGTTTGGTAAATATTACTAGCACAATAGTAAGTTCAAGATTTTATATAAAGCTCTGTGAAGTAGTAATAATAAAGATTGTTAAAACTAGGCCTTTAATCTACACAATTTATTTTCATACAAATAATCTACACAACTTATTTGCATACAAATCACATTCTAGTAACTGACCCTGTCTTGCTCTTTTGGCATTATCAGCATTTGCTATGACAGGTCCCCAGTGAACAACTCTCTCTGCTACCATTGCAAACTTTCCTGCCTTCTAAAAAACCCCTTCTATTTTGGGACTGATTATTTTTTTTTTTGAATGGGGGTTGGTTTTTCACTGAGAAATCACAGAGGTTGTTGTTTTTCTAGTAAAACTACAACAAAGAACTAAACTAAACCAAGAGAACTCCCAACAGATTCAATGCGTCAGAAATTTATGAAGAGCCAACTAAGAGTGTAAAGTTAATGAGCATATATTGAAGCCTGTTAAACCACCATGTGCATGCTTCTCTTTTGGGAGTAAGGCAACCTTCAAACTACATTAACCTAAGAGTACTTTACCCCAAACAAGGGCATGCACGCTGTAGTTTAAAGGCTTTTATTTACGCCCATTCACTTTACTTGAGTTGTTTGCACTCTCCCGCTCCTCTCTGCGCGAGCTCTCAAGTTTCTGTCCGTCTCTGCTGCTCTAAGACACCTTCCACCCAAAGCAGGACTCTACCAAGCAGAGAGCCACAGTTATTCCTAAGCCCTAATCACCAATTCACTCTGCTTGTTGATCACTTCTTGCTACAGGGGATGTGGCAGTGATGTTGTGGAGCCTGCCATCCTATTCTGCATTCTACTGCTGAATGGGCTCTCTCTTTTCATTAGCCCTAGTGAGAAATATGGCACATGGTTTTGATAGCTAATTCAGGTGCGTAGTGTGTGTACAAATAGCATGTCCTATCTCCTGGGAGGTACTGGGGAGCCAAGAGAAAGAGAAAGCAGTAATGTATTGTTCAGGAAGATGGGTTGAGTGCCCTGGGTGCTGTTCTTTACAGTCGGTAAGAAATCTATATTACCCAGTTTAGAAATGAGTAATGCTTATTCAGGCAGCAGTACTGACATAATGGGAAGCAGTTTCTATAGTTAGATCAGGAAATGGAAAGTAGTTTTTTAATACTTGAAAATACAAGGGCAGTGTAAAATAGATGCTGGATACAAAATAACCTGAATTCACAACAAGCAGCTTCTCACAACCATGTAACTGCAAGTCTCCAGGTAGCTTTTACTGCTACCACAGTCAGATGCATCATTCATTTATCAGCTCAAGTTTGGCTTTATCATGGTCATACAAGAACTTTTTGCTTCTTCTTCTACCACCTTCCTCTGCTGGTACCTCTGCTCCCCACTGGAATCTCAGCTTACATGACTACGTCACCTTCCTTGGAAGTGTTGCTGCAGAGCTCAATCCTGTCCTTTTTCATGTATACCTTTCATTAACCAGCACACCTACCAAGTGCATCTGACATGTTTATCTAGCCGTTATACCTCCACTTGGACCCTGCTGAGACCTTGGTTTGCCTTACCAGCTGGGGAGAGGCAGCATGTAAGCAATGTGGTCCGAATATGCACACGCATCCCTGGCCTAAATCTTCACTGCTTGCAAGCCTTCCTTTTAAGAGCATTCCATAGGCTGTCAAGAGAGTTTTCAGAGAAAAGTCCTAAGAATTGCTGTATTTACTGTCATAAGAATGGGCTTGTGTGATATCACAGGTGACTGATCGTTTTCCTCTGATCAAGATAACTGAGATGCGAGAAAAGCGCCTCCCAAATTCTGCCCCCCTTTCTTCCAACACCTAATCCTCTTTGGTGTGCACGGAAAGGGGATTGCAGCTGGTGAGAAGGAATGGTTAATCCCCTCACTTTGCGGCGGTTCAGACCAAATCCACTCCTTTGCCTCATATCACTTCCCATAAGAAGCTGCACCCACAACATAGCTGTCTTCACCAGCTGTCTCTCTGGTCCCTGAGCTTTGTGTGTCAAGCTGGTAACACACTGTGTCCACAGAAGAGGTTGGTAGACATGGAGCAGGACTGGGGAATAACATTTCTCCAAGAAGATTCATCCATTGTAGGCTATTTAGGATAAGAAATTGGCACCAGCCAATCAAAAGATAGATCGCAGAGCTGCAGAAAGCAAGGTGAAAAGAAATTTGAGAGGTCATCTAATTTACCCCATCTCGAAAGGGCCAGCTGTGGCACATTTATCTGACCTTTTCTCAAAAGCCTTCAAAGATGAAGTGCCCATGTTCTGGGAGTTTTTAGAGCGACGATCCCTGGAACAGGCATCCCTAGCTCCTTTCACAGGCAGCCAACCAGCAGCGCAGTTGCAGTGCACAGCTCCACCCGTGTTTCCATATGCTGGGAAGCATTCTCTGACAGCACGGGAAAGTTGGCCACTACATTTCTTGATGGTGGGTTGTACGAAGTGGTTACAGCAAAGAATCCCCCTTCTGAGCAAATCCTCTCACACAAGCAAGCCCTCAGAAGAGATTTTTTTCTGGCTCACAAGAGTTGCTGCTGACCCTGGAGCACATTGCATCATGTGGGAGAGGATTTTGCCCCATTCTAAGCTTCCTCTTAATTTTTGTGTCAATTTCAATACATCAAATTAGGGATTTCTAGCAAAGCTGGCTAAAAGAAAAAGCACTAATTCCTACTTTTCAGAGCAAGGAGTTACTGGCCAACCGTCATGCATTAAGTACCATCTTATCAAAAATTTATTTTGTAGGTTCTCCCTCGCTCCCACCAAACCACTAATGCCTGCACAAGAAGCCTTCTGAACTTTTCCAGCCTTTGCGTACTGCATTATTATCTGCACATCTTGTCCATTTGGGTATTTAAAAACAAGGCTGCAGCCACTCTCATCTGAAAGCAAATTGCTGCTTATTGTTTTCGGTCTTCTCACTTTGCAGTGCATCAGCTGATGACCGGGCTGCATTTTGCTATGCCAAGCTCTAAACTTAATTGTCACTCAGAAGGATCTGTAACACTTCTGTCCCCTTCAGTCCTTCTGAGTTTGTCATCAAAAGGAATTAGTACACGGTGATTTGTTTCCTTATAAATGATACTGATTAAAAAGAAATCAGAATCTGATACCATGCCACCTGGCAATGGCAAACAAAGTGTAGCTACATTCTTCTGAACGTGGACTTTTAACAGAAGTGAGAAACAGAAGCATTTTTCCCCTTCACTGCTCTGCCTCAGGCTTTTTTTTATTATTTTTATTCTTTTTTTTTCTTTTTCTTTTTTTTTTTTTCATATATATACACACCAGACTGCTCAGCACCCTTCCTGCATACCCTATTCACTTCTAAAGGAACAGAATGAATCTCCTTGAAGACTCTCCACTATTAATTGTTTATAATGCATCTATATCCCAACAAACATTTTATATTACTTATAGCAGTAAGTGGTCTAGAAAGTTTGTTTGAGCTGTTCTCTCATGGCTGAAAAAAGCCTACTTCATACTTTTCAATACTGCCTTGGGACTTAGTGCACTAGACATAC
Source organism: Chloroceryle amazona (assembly GCA_027560015.1). NCBI lineage: Eukaryota > Metazoa > Chordata > Aves > Coraciiformes > Cerylidae > Chloroceryle > Chloroceryle amazona. Next base: position 71,668 of record JANHFX010026333.1, read on the forward strand.
ATTTAAAAGTTACATAAGATTAATTTTTTATGCCACTGAAGCAAATTGCCTTTGTAATTAAATTTATTTTCAGTTGTCCTTTTTTTTTTCCTTTTTTCTTTTTTGTTAATCCAGAATGTTACTTAGCTTACATTTGCATTTGGAAGCTGAAGTATAAAGGAATTATAATATGGAATGTGAGAGCTATGTTAAAATTTATTTTCTAAGGAAACAATATTCTTGTAATTTATTGGTAATTACATGAAATGTTTTAAAACTAAGAGAACTTGAGATGGGAGTAATTCTCTGTCTCCTGAATTTTTATCTGTTGACAGAAAGAGAATTCATTAACGTAGAAATAATATCTGTAAGTAAGGAACAGATACGTCTCTATCTCTTCCGAGTGCGAGCATTGAATATCATATGAACTCAGTAATATTAAAAGAACAGAAGATGTGATGGCTACATTATGCATGAACCTGGTATAGTTTGCTCCTTCAGACATTGTCAGCTTACTTGTGCTTTTTCATTCCTTTTACAGCAGAGATCAGAGAGCAAAAGATTCCCTTGGCAGGGGAGCTAAATTGGATAATAATATATCAAGGGTAATAGGAAGGGGGGAAGGGAAGAGGGAGGATTTCACTCAACAGCCTTCAAAGATCATTAGTGGAAAGTTAACACTGAAATATCAGTGAGTTCATGTTTCTGCAAATTCCACTTTGCTTTCCCAGTTCTATTTTTCAAGCGTACCAATGGAGCATGCAATACAAGAAAATCTCTGGGGTCTGTGAAATTATTTCCCTGCCAGACTGGAATTATTCTCAAGAAAATGTTTACTACTATTATAGTTTGTTACCTTAGAATGTCCCAAGGAATGTTTCACATGAACTAGCAAAAATCCTACTCTGAACAGATGAAATGTAGCTTTTTAATACTTAAATCTTCCCAAGTCACTGCTTCCGTACATCAGGGACAGGATACTAGATACTCAGGCTGCTACCAGTGCCTTTGTTTTTCAGCTCAGGAAAGAATTCTTACCCAGAGCAGCACTTAAATAAGTCCTTTCCTGAATCAGAAAATGATCACTCTCTAGGTGATATATATTTGGCTATTTTAAGCTTTACTTTTTTTCCTTCAAACTCTCCTTTTTTCCCCTTCTTTTTTTTTTTTTTTGTTTGTTTGGTTTTTTTTGGGTTGGTTGCATTTGTTTTGTTTTTCCTGTTTCCTCTCTAAGATGTCTCAATTCTTTTTATCAGTGTTCTGGTGAGTAAGTTCCCAGAATCAGATGAGTTATGGTCACCACTCTCACGTGCATCCACTTTACCAAAAAAAGTTGGAGCTATTTAACTTTGCACTTTTCTCTGCTTCATTACAAGAACATTACTGTGTGAAGTTCCATCAAGTCTCTCAACAATCACCACTGACATCAGTGCAGCCCATCCTGACTCTCCTTCCTACTCCATCAGACAAACTATGATGAAAAGGAGAGGAGCACAAGCCTGTCAGAAACATCACCCGGGTACACACACAAGTGGTGAAGGAGACTTCAAGGCTTCTTGTGTGACAATAACGGTCTGATAAAGAGGATTGCCTCTTGATTATGGAAAGCACAAGGCAGAGAAAGAAATCATCCACTAATTCTCCCTTCCATCATTTACATTAACTGAGGCTGAATTTTGTTCGCAGAGCAAACTCAAACCACATCGCTTACATGAAGGGTAAACTTGGTCTTTGTCACCTCTTGCTCTGCGTCACTAATTCATCACTAGATTCTGCTCTTCTCCACAATTTCAAGTATCCCTTTTGGATTTGAGTTAGCATCACGAGGATAGCAGCACCTCTGTTGCACACTCACACATAGAGGACATGAGTAAGTTTTCTACCTGAGCGGGTGCTGCCACAACCCTGATCTCAGAATTCTGTTGTCTAAGGATATTCTACTATTTGGTTTGCAAGGCACAAGATGATAGCAGAGTTAGCTTAAAATAATGAGTGTGAGAAGGTGGAGCAGGCCGTCAGTCTTATGAGTCACTACCTCATGATTATTTAAAAGTTCTTGACTTACTTTATGTATTGATATGCTATGCTAGACTCCTGAAAAATTAAAATTTTAGAAGGATGATTTCACATTATATTATTGCTTGATGAAATGACAGAACCTTCAAATTCAATTAGATAGCTTCTTGCTTTTAGTCAAAAATCAGGAAAGAGAAACAGCATGACTTTGAAAGATCACTTATTGATGCATTTCATTCTCTAAAACTATATGAATTAAATGAATGAGAATCTTTTCTCCTCAGGGTTATGTTGAGATATGGACAGCTGAAGCAAGGACAACTTTTACCAGTATTTTTCTTGGGCATTTTGAGGTCTGAAATCCTGACTCCAACATCCAGACAAACTTTCCTAAATGTGTTCCTCGTCAGGAGTGAGAATCTCAAAAATGTCCCGAATTCAAAAGACTCAGTTTAAAAAAAGACATCATTAAATCCTCAAAAGAAGTCACCAGCACACTTAACAGTTTGGACAACCTGTCTCAGGCAGCATACACAGACTAATGGTGCACTGTTCATTTTCAACCTAGAACCAGGCTCCACATATGTCATTACCTGCTATGTTCTTCTGACTGCAGCATTAGAGAGAATTACTACCAAAGCCTGCTGAGCTCCTATGACAAAAACCCAGTTGCAATTACTCAGAAACAAGGTTTTAGAAAAGGTTTCACCATCTCATTACATACAGGGTTCTGTTAGCAGAAGCTGGGTATTAAACAAAAACATTAACCTTTGCTGAGAAAAGGAGAGGAAGATTTTGTGTTGACTTCCCAACTGCTGCTCCTGGTGTTGAGCAGAAGGTCTGCAGCAACAACCCCAAAGTTATCTATTCAACCGCAAATCCAGGTCAGATTAACACAGTACATAAAAATAACCCCAACGATCACTTTAGAAATGGGAAGTGGACACTTCAAATCCATTTGGCCTGCATGAATAAGCATCTTCTTAGATAGCACTAGGGAGTCTGGATTCTCATTTCAGATAGCAGCTCTGGAGTAGTCTCCAGGATATGGAGGTTGGACCCTTGTCTCTGCTTGGGGCAGAAGGAAGAACCTTCCCTCAAAGGGCCTCTCTGTAATGGACAGGGTGCTCTGGGGCTGGAGAACAAAGAGCACGTGACTAATGGGCAGGATCCAGGAGAACCCATCTGCATTAGAGCCAATGCCACCAGAAAAGCATATAAAGTATCAGTAACTCAAGGTCGCCTACCGAGAGGCATGAAAGCACCCATTTACCATCCAGACAGTGTCTCTAAAGACATTTGCTGCCTACCAGCATGTCACATTCACGATGTCACTCAGAGGCTGCCGACCTGGTGAACCCCATGGAGTATCATCTGCTCCTGATATTCTACACATTCTACTGATACTGCAACAAGGCAACTCAGAATCACCAAAAAAGACTATGCTTTCCTTAGAGCAGCATTAAAAGGGTTTGGAACACAGTTAGTGGTCTCCTCTGTCCTCCCAGTCAAGCCAGATGGTGCAGCAGATTCTCTAGAGGGAAGGGATGCCATCTAGAGGTACTTGCATAGGCAGGAGTGGGCTTGTTCAAATCTGAAGTTCAACAAGGCCATGCTCAAGGTCCTGCGTTCAGTTCCTGCAATGGGGGCAATTCCCAACTTCAGTACAAACTGAGGGATAAGGGGATTGGAAGCTTTAGTTTAAATCTTAGTAACAAGTGTTAAGATCATCTTTTTGTAGGGATTGCATGTAACTGAGAAAAAAAAAAGGCAGCATGAAAGATTTGCTGTATCTTAGTGGCTCAGAGTAGGATCTGTTCACAATGAGTAAGAAGCATAAGATTTTCAGTGCTCCTGACTGGAAGCTCTGTTAAAACAGTGGTAGACAATCCCTAATTACAATGATTATACAAAATAGTATAATAAATCCTATTAGACAAAAAAGTCAGGGTGTTCTGTTTTTAAAATCCAATTTAGTCTTGAGGATAAGAAAAGTGATCTTTTGTCTTTAACAACTTGAGGAAAATTAACTCGATTTTAATTAGGAAAGAAGTGTGATGAAATTAAAGCTAAAGGAAGAACAATGCCTTAACAAACTAGCTGAAGAGTGTTCCTTAAAAAGAAGTGGTTTTACTTTTTTGTTTGTTTTAACTGAAAATTGAATTAAGGAACCTACAGTTATTATATAAGAAAGACAATAGCAGCAAAATCTTCAGCTGGAGAAGTGCTTTAGGAGTCAGCTGGGATATATTCTTCAAGTTTTAGTTTATTTCATGAAAAGCATCCACAGTTCTTTGCATGTCTACACAGGAATGAGCCATGCCTCAGCTCTGGCATGGTCAGCTCCTCCCGAATGCCTCCTGCTTCGGCTCTGCTACAGCTCACAGTGGGCAACCTCCTTCCCCTGTCGGGCTGCCCTCCTGTACCCATGCTTGCGGATGGAAGGTAAAGCTGGATAGAGGAGGAGGTTGATGTTTTCAACAGGAGATGTCATGACAAGTGGGGTCAAGAGAGGAGAGGAGAGAGAGGAGAGGAGAGGAGAGGAGAGGAGAGGAGAGGAGAGGAGAGGAGAGGAGAGGAGAGGAG
>JANHFX010026334.1:0-49972 GCA_027560015.1 Chloroceryle amazona
TTCTTAATGCACCCCAGGATGCCATTGGCCTTCCTGGCCACAAGGGCACATTGCTGTCCCATGGAGAACTTCTTGTCCACCAGGACTCCCAAGTCCTTCTCCACAGGGCTGCTTTCCAGCAGATCACCTCCCAGTATATATGTATATACACGATCTGTATAGACATATGTAGGCACATATATTAAAAAAGTGACACAGACATATGTGCATTGTATCATGAAGACCTATAGAAATACACGCACATGCTGGTAGCTCCTTTAAGGATAGTGTCAGTCCCTCAGGGACAGGGTGAGCATGGTAACATGGTTGATAGGGGCTTTGGCCTCTGAGTGTGACTGGCTTGGGGGTCTCATGGCTGGGCTGCCCAGGGCTGTGTAAGTGGAGACCAGGTGTGCCATGATGTTACTGGGGCAGGTGCCGATGGCACTGTGGGCTGATGTGGGGTTCCAGGCTGTGGTCAAGCCCAGGGTTGCCCTGGATATGTCAGGCTCTTATTTTGTCAGGGTCTTTTTTGTCATGACAATGAATTGTGTCTAGCATGACTGTATATTGACCTCTGGGCTCTTTGCCTGCTCCTGTGTAAAGGATGAGCAAGTAGTAAATTCCCCAGCAGCTAAGTACTAACATAGTGGAAACAGGATAATTTCTAATGTGGAGATAGTGATCATCTAAACGTGCCTTAAAATTCCTTAAGAGGCTCAGGAAGCAGTGCAAATTCCACAGTAAGGATATGGTTTGCGAAGTGTTTAGTGATGCCTTAATTTTGATAGGGTTTTGTGTTTTGTTTTTTTTTTTCAAATGACTATTGATTTAAATCAGACTATATTTAGCTTAAAGTTGCCTTTGCAAAATTCAGTCCTAAAATATTTGAGAAGCTTTGGGGTGCTCAATTTTTCCCCTTGAACTGATGCTATTTCTATTCTGACATCCAGAATTTTCCAGAATAAACTGTCTCTATGGCTCCTAAGTCTGCCCTAGGTCAGCCCTAAAATTTTCCTTAGGTGTAATAGTAGGTAAGCAGAAGTTTGGAAAGTTGTTTTATTGACTTTCTTTTTCAAACAGATGTTATGATAGTCTTTATTTTTGCTCTGGAAGCACAAAAAAGCTTTTTTTCAACTAGTTTTGTAGTTCTGAATGAGAGCTATGTATAGTTATGAGGTCCGTGATACACATTTTCTTTAGCCTTCTTGGAAAATAAGTCCAATACTTTGGTCAGAATATTTATTTGAGAAAATATATACTACATATGAAGTTTATCGCTTCTAGAACTAAAAGCTCAAACCTTTTAAAATTAGATTATGAGAATCTGTATGTTAGAAGACTCTGAAATCCAGCCTATGAAAAATGCAGAAGTTTGTCCTTCAGAGGGCTTTAATCAACTAATGAATGCTTTTGTGTGTGTGTGTCTTTATCACCTGCCCTACACAGGGTCTCTTATTTTTGTTTTGATTGTATGTCTTCAACTAGCATTTCTTCAGGACTCCTGTTGTCATCGGTGGAGTCTGGACTTGGTGCCAGCGCGTAGTGTGTTCTGGACAGGGTGTGCCAGGAATTGTCAGCAGTGAGGAAGAGTGTTGCACTGCTGGGGAGATCAATGCTCTGCCGCTGAAGAGAGCCCGAGCCTTGGCACAAGGGGTACTGTAGTGCTAGGAAGCTATTTGGAAATGCCAAACTCAGAGCACTAGTGTCAACTGCAGTAACCAGAAAAATGTTGACTGGTATTTTTAGTAACATTTTATCCTTATAGTTGTACCTCTGGATTATTAAGACACATAGTAATACTGCCAAATGATCATTAGTACTGAGCAAGCCCATCACCATTCAAATAGAAACAAGTAATGTGAGTAATGTGAGATCACATATATCCTGTGGATAATGTAAACAAGCATTTCTTACAGCCTCTTTTATTATCTAAACAGAGGCTCATATGCTGTAATGTTTATTTACTTACTTGCCCACTTGCTTTGTCAAGCACTTTGATATTTGTCATTCTACTGCCCTTACTGTCTGTATTCTTAATTCCTGATGAAAATATTTGGTAATGATGGTGGTGTTTGTTAATAAACTGATTTAATGTAGAGAAGAGGTGTCAGAGCATGGCCTTGCCCTTTAGCCTAGTATTTTATAGAAACCTGTATTTTCTCTGGACATATATTATTTATTACATTATTAGGTTTACACCAAAAGATCAGCAATCGTGCTCAGGTATTAGGAAATAAATCAGGCTCTGAATTTCAGATGTGCTTTGTATGACATGCAAGGGTCCATTTTAACCTAGCGTCTTACCCTGCTATTTTGCCTGTGTCTATTGCACTGGTGTTGAAGTCTTTAGAGAAAGCATAAGTTGGATCTTTTACAATTCCAACCAGAATCTGTTCTTTATACTTTTCTATGTTTTCTTTTTTTCCCTTGTATTTTAGTGCTCCAGGGTATATTTACAGTAACTTAGCAATATTGGGAGGAATTACGATTCTACTGCTTCAGAAAATAGTTTCCATGCTTATAAATAAATAAATAAATAAAGTAAAAATATTATCTGGCACAGTGGCAGATTGATTTAGCAGGCAGACTGAGGTCAAAGATTTTTACTTGTCTTAATGGTCTTCATTAGGGAATTAGAGCATCCTGCTGAGAAAGACTGGCATGCTTTGGCTCTGCTGGTGTCAGGCTGCACTATAAACATGCTAGTGCCTGAACTGTGAATTACTTGCCATACAGATCAACATTTGTCACTGACTCTGGGAGGCAGATGCCACAGCCTAGTGAAGGCTTGCTTATCATTCATGTGGTCACTTCTATTACCTCTGCTCGGACCATGCTGACCTGCTATTAGTGACTCTAATTTAATTTCCCCCCTGAGTGTCATAGGTTATTTCCTCCATTACTTTAGAGATTTAATTTACACGGTAAACTCCATCACTTGAAAAAAAGAATTTTTCATGACATGAAGAACAAGTTTGTTTTGAAGATTAACATGGTTCTGGCTATTCATCTTGGTCATCTCTAAGTCATGAGGCTTAAACATCAGTGAATGAACATATAATCATCCATTGGAGCTATTTCCAAAAGGCATGAAATGTTGTATATCTTCTCATTTCAGCTATACTACAATATCTAAAAATGATTCTGTGCACAGTGTTATGAAAGACCAATTACACTTTTGTTATAGCTATAAATAAGCTTGTGTGAAGTTGACACTAGGCTCATATGGAGAAGACTGAAACATAGATAAAACAGGCAAATATGTTAGCACCTGTATCCTAGTTTTCCCACATATTTTTCATTCCCAGTATTGAAAAGTGGGTGGAAGCAATGCTGCATTTCCCTATATTAATTTCCTGTCATTATTATAAGGAAATTAATTTTCTAGAATAAAAATCCTTGTAGTCACCCATTGATTTCTCAGTGTATTCAAATTCAAATGCATGCATCTCCTGGAAAATATCAGAACTTGTCTGTTTCTTAAGAAAAATATTCATTTCCTTATATAATCATAAGTGTAATTACCAGAACTTAATATAATTCTATGTGTTAATGAAATAGTTTTAACTGTTTCCAGAGGCTTATTTTCCTGTGTGGTTAAGAATATTCTCCAGGAAAATATTTGTCAGTCTTTCACTCTTGATCTTCCAAACATGCTACCTGAATTAACTTCTGCCACCATGGGGAATTTCTACCCTTTATAGCCTCCAGTCTGACTGTGAAACCAAGATCCATGAAAATGTGTTTTGGTCACTGAATGGGAGCAGTCAGGGCTTTCCTGGTCCAAATGAGGAAAGAAGAAGGAAAGAATGAAGGGAGAAAGCACCCTGATAAGTTCTTCAAGGGCTACACGACTCTGGGGTCAACAGAGGAGACAGCAAAGGGCAGACACACCTGTGAGTAGTTTGAAGGACAAGGAGAACGGATGGTATGGGGAGGTTTATGTGACATTGGAGTGAAATTCATGCCAGACCATTTGGAAACTGGCCACAGTTTCAGCTGAATCAGCTGAAAGTTTCCTAACACAATGGAACTGTCTGTAAGGAGTGAAATAAATGATCTTGTACTTAAATGCCTTCACTCACTCCTGCCAGTCCATCTCACATCATTTTTCATAAAACAGAGAGGCAGAGCTATGTGAAGTCTTGATTTTCCCATTGCTAAATTATGATTCAGCAAGACATTCATGTATATATGCATACATATTCAAGGCTATATGTAATGTGTGTGTGAGTGTGTATGTTTTGGATTTGTTTGCTTTAAAGAAAGGTATATCATTATTAATTTTTCCCATTTTGACCAGAAATAAACTTACACACTGTATATGACAACAATGAAGAGTTCACTGGGAGTATTTCTTCAGACTGTTTTGACTATCAAAATAGGTCATGTTGCTATTTCTGTTCTCATGAATCTTGGGAAGAAACAGTTTTTCTCTGTGAAGACTTGTGACTACTAATTTATAATCTACTTTCTGCAACTGCCTTGCATTATTCAGTTTGAATTAAAGTTGTCTTACAATGATCTCACTTGGAAGCTTTAAAAAGAATTTCAGATTTTAACTGCTTCCTACATTAGACCTTGTGTTAGTGTCAGCTCTTGAAAACTGGTCCTAGTTCAATCAATAGGGGTACAAATATTGATGTGAGTAGTAGAAAATGCAACACTGAATATTATTGCCAGTATTTTTTCTATCAATGACCCTTGCTTACTGCTCAATAAGGCGGTCTTGAGTTTGTGCCATTTGTCATATGTGAAGAGGAACATTTCAGCTAGGAACATGCAGTAAGATAATAATAAATTATAAAGAAGGAAAAGTTCCAATTTTTATGCAAATGAATTTGTTTATTTAAAAGTGCAAGAAACAAAGGAGGAGATATCTGGAGACAGACTCCATTGTTGTAGATCTATACACAGAAATGTAAATGAATCTTTCAGGAAGCTATTTTTATTTTGGATCAGGTTCTTCTGCTTATTTTGAGGCACCTAAGCAACTGAGGAGCAGGCAGAAAAGAAAGGAACAAATGGGGTTGGACTCGATGATCTTCAGAGGTCCCTTCAAACCCCTAACATTCTGTGGAATTCTCTGTGTTTTGGGACTCCTCTTTTATGTGGCATGTGCAATGGAGTTTCTGTGGTTTCAAAAATGAAGGACCTGGTCCAGAAGGGACTTATGTCTACCGAATGGTATAAATGATGCAATTCCAACTAGAGAATCCTGTCCATGAAGTATAATATGTTTAACTATTTTGCAAATACTTTTCAAACTCTCCAAACAGTTCCCGAACGTATTTAATTGCTAAAATCACTGCTAGCTGTACATTCACTTTAAAACAAACATGTAAACCCTCTACTGAAATGTCTAGTCAAATGCTGAAACAAATAATTCTGCTTTGATGTTGATCTACAAGAAATTTAGCACAAAGAAATAGGTACTACTCTGCTTTCTTACTGCAACACTTCAGGGAGTGACATATTTCTGGGTGATAGCTCTCTTCCTTTCAAGTGCCTCTGAGAAAAGATGTCACAACAAAAGATATGTGTAAGGGAAAAGCCAAACTAACAAAACTAACATTTTTCTTTTTTGAGGGTGCAGCATTTGAGCATCAAGTTGGTCTGTCAAGGTAGTCAGTGCCCTGGATTCAAAACATAAATGAGAGCTTTTCTTCCAGTTTGTGCTGACAGAGCAGTCCAAAGGAATGCTGACTGCCACAAGCCTCTGAGCCTTAGGCATGACTGAAGCTCACTTGACAAATTTCACTTACTAAAGCCAATGTGCGTGATGAGACCCTGTCACCGTGGAGTGTCACAATAATGCGGAGTGGTGGAGAAATAGAAAAGGCAGCTGAGTCACTATATTTACAAGTCACTAATCCGCTCTGGGTATAATCACTTAAAAAGCCTATGGATTTGGTCAAAATATTTGTGAGAGTATTTTTTTTTTAAGGTAGCTTTTTGGTTTAATCTTCCTGACTTAATAGTGTCACTTAAACAGAAATTGAGTTTTATAATCAAAAATGCCAGAGGAGTAAAGGAAGAGGTTTATTTTATGGTGTGGAAAAAATTTATAGACCTAACTGGGTTAGCAGTTATTGACAAAGATCTCAGAGGAATTTATAGCCACATAGATGTCTCTAGTAGTATTGCTCATGCATGTGTCTTACAGTACTGGCAGAAAATACCTCAAGGAAACAGTAACTAAACCTAACCTTTTGCTAAAAAAACTAAAGACTATCTTCAAATAAATATGTTTTGAAGTGCATAATTATATTAGTTTTTAGTGTAAGGTGAAGTACTGTTGCCTCTGAAGACATCTCATATATTCCAAAGGTGTGCATGAGTTTAAAATCACTATGGATCAGTATGTTGGTTTTTCTGAACACACCATCTCTTTCAACTCCTGGAGTCCTGGCTGTGTGGGTTCCTCATAAGAAGTGTCTACTTGATATTCCTTCTAGAAACATTTGGTTTTGGCAAGACAGACCATGGAAGTGCAGGCTCCTAGCTGTCACTAGGAGCTTGACATCAAACACCAGAATCCTGGGGAATGTGGTGAGCTGGAGGTTAGAAGTGAATTGTTGGGGAGCTGAACCTGAACAAAGGAATAGTAGGAAGTACATACTTATATGGACTTTTGTATAAAATTTAAAATAAAACATATAATTACCACCACTGCCACCACCTTATATTTTAATATTTTGAGTAATAAGCTTTAGGGTACTTAGAAAGTTTTAAAGTGAAGGTACAAATAAGGGGCTTATTATTACTCTGGAGATGTGAGGAATCTGGGGAGATGATGTTAAACAAGTGATCTAGTTCACTGAGTGAAATGGAGTTTTATGGTAGTCTGGGGGTGACTGCTCTGACTGGGCAAAACAACACATCTGAGGAAGGAGAAATGGGAATCTGGAGCTCTCTGTTTCAGATTAGGGATGCTGGCAACTGCCCTGCCCCTACCTGTGTTTTCATTGCTGTTAGAAATGCAGTAGCGCAACATGGACTGAAGATTAGAGGTTACTTGAAATTCAGTAATGACAATAGTTGAATGGAGAATTCAGAATAGATAGAAGACAGCATTGCTGATAACTCACTGGACTGTGGTCAGAAAAAAAAAAAAAAAAGATACCAAGAAAGGAAAAATCTTCCCTTAACTTGCAGAAACTGGAAACTATAATGCAAAGATTAATTCAAGAAAAATCCATAGAATAAGACCGATTCAGCCTCTGAAGAACATCTTGTTCCTAACTGGGGTCATGCTTGTGAACATTGTGAGCTGCTTGACCTAAAGCAGTCCCTTAGAACATTAAAGGGACAATCATATTCGGTGTAGTTTTAGCTCACTTTTGTATTGCATAATAAATACCTGCTCAAGGAAGACTTACATAATTGAAACACCACCTTATTCAATAAAGGAAACAATTCTAGATGCAAACATGAAGATGATAATTTAAAATCAGGATTCTTTCTTTTAAATAACTATTGAAAACAACTTTGCATATTTAGTACTATTCGTACTGGCACTGACTTCAGAGGACACTATTAAAAGAAAAGCAAACAGAATATGGAATTATAATCAGATAAGAAACCAAGGTACAAAATTTGGAGACAGTTTATAGCAGCTAGGCTATAAACTTGCAAAATGCATTTTCTGGGTGCAGGACAGAGCTACACCTCTAATTTAGCCAAGGCTGAATATACAGAGAAGACCAACCCTTGCTTCAGAAAGTTCCCCATATAAGGGAACACACAATGGAGTGACTAGCAGGAGCATCTGGAGGGGTGTGTTTGGAAGAAGTAACAAAACAGGCTGCTCGTCTCAGCCAAAAGTTGGATATATTTGAGCTGAATGAGAATTACTGAGCATGCAAGGAAAAACTGGGCTTTAGAAGGAGGAAAATATACAAATATCCTATATTTTACCTTGATTCTCTGTGGATGCTGTATGCTTTTGGTTAAATTGCTACAAAGCACTTTGATTTGAAATGTCTGCTTTTGGTCACTTCCAACCAGCTGCTGTTCATAATGGAATTGGTAGAAAAGGTTTCAGATTAAGAAGTGTGGTTAGATCTACAGGCACCAAGGATTTGCCACCTGGGGATCTAGTCCTTGAGCACCTGGCCCATGACATCCAACTTTAAAAGATGTGTTGGAGAACAGGGCCCTCACTTTGGAGAGAAAGGGATTGAACTTCCCTCTTGACCTGTAACTCTGAGGGAAGGTGTCTGGCATAATGTCAGGCAATGGGAACTGTCTGTGTGATGTAGTTGATAAAGGTTTTCTCTATCCCTACTAGCAGAATAGAAGTCAGAATGCACTGGCCATAGCACTCCTTATGTTTGTCATTTCCTCATTACAGGGAGGTAGAAGTCTCCCTTCTGAACTTCCCCCTGATATCAAATTCAAATTCAAATATCTTGATCTCAGATATTGATAGAGAACTGTTAGACTGCAGTGCTTTGTGCAATCTTTATTTCTGGTCTTTGTCCTCTCAGGTTTTAGAACTACTTATGGAACAGAAACCCCATTGTTCCCATAGTAAGTATGGCTCCCCTCTTTGGGGTGTTGATAAACTGCCTGCATTTATTTATTTCACTCTATTTTTATTCATGGATTCTGCCAGATGCATATAGACTTTTAAATGCATAAATATTTTGTTAACAAGGAGATTTGGGGTTGTTACAGTGTCCCTATCTCTTTGTCATCTTGGAAGAGTAGGAGAATGTTATTTTACACTGGAGTATTTAATTTCTCTACAATCCAGAGAAACTAGATCGAATCTTGCTTAGATGCCGGAGACTGGCAAAATCAGTCAGAATTGTCACCTGTAACCAGACAATGTGATTGCTCAATGTGACACAATGCAACAGCTGGACATTATTAGATCACATGCTTAGATCCTGGTGCTGGAGCTAACACCTATGTCCAAAACTGGTACGTTTGGTGAGAAGAGGTTGATGTTTCCTCTTACACTTGGACCCCACCCTTGCTATCTGTGAATTTCATTAAGTTATTCTAGTTTCTTCTCTAGGGGCTGCATAGTAAGACTATTTGGTTTATAATATTAGCACGTCTGTAATTTACTATCTACTCTGTAGTGGTGTCAAGTAACTTTTGCATGTTATCCTTTTAGAAAGTACCTTCCTCTTCAATCAGATGTACTAACTTTCTACAGATGTGGTGTCTGAGGCCAGTGAGCTGTATTGGGATCTCTGGTTTTATTAGCACTGATTTGTTAATCTGGATAGTGTGAAGTTTAACATTGTATGACTGAGGATAAATTAATTGTGAAATTAAACATATTAATTTTAATATCATAAAGTGCTACTAATAGAAATAACATGTCATGTTATGATTGAAATATGTAAAGTGAAAAAAAAAATGCAGTAGAATCAATTTTGATTTCATACAGCTCAATCTCCCCCAACCATTTGAATGGACAGCTATGTACTACCACTCAATAATAATGACAAGACCTATCTGTGTACTTGAATTTAAATATGCATGCATATGAATTAGATTATATCACAAAATTTCTGCATATTTTTAAATCTGGAGACTGAGAATAGTCCCCTTGACTTCCAGCTAGGTATTTCTAGAGGCCAAAAACTGAGCATATGGTTCAATCCTTGCACCTTCTTATATCTTCCATTGAATAATCTAGTAATAGATTCTGAGATGGAATTTCAGATTAAAGCACTGAACTGTGAGAACAGTCAGCTATTTCTGCTTGGCAACCTTTGCGCATATAAATTCACTCTGTACATCATCTATGCAAGAAGGAGGTTTGACAAGAAATAAAAAAAAATAATGAATAAAATAAAAATTTTAAGACTTTCTAGTAACAAGAGTGTCTCAAACCAAGTATGCTGTGCAAAGATTTTGCATGATGCAACAATGAAATTATTTTATCTTGTACTATAGAGGAGAACCCCCCCCCCCAGTATATAGACAAAGAAAGAATGGGATGAAAAGGATCAATTGCGAGTTGTGAATACAATGTAATCAGGTATTATTACATAAAAAACCTGTTAACATTAAGGTTGCAGATAAACTCTAAGCAAAAGAAAATTCTGAGGCCATCATTTTAATTTTCTTTACAAGTAATTTGGTTTTGTGTCATTAGCACAAGTCTCAGCGCTACAAGGGCGAGATAACAAGGCCAGCAGTGGCTCCACTGATGAGGAAGCAGTCAAGGGAGGTAAGCAACCGATCTGGGGGAGAAGGGCAGCTGCACAGACACTGAATAAGGTTACCCAAATATCCAGACAAGTCACCAGTGCCAAGGCAGGTCTCAGGTTTAGCTGGAATTTGCATCTCTAGGTCAGGGTACAGATAAGAGGCCAGGCACCAGAGTGCAGCAGCGTAGCAAAGGTCCAAGGTTGAGGGCTGGGGCTGAACTGCAGCCCCTGAGTGATGCAGAAGCCCAGTGGGGCTGCTGATAGATCTTTCCCTCTGCTTCCTTACCAGCAGCCAGACCTCACAGGACTGTCCATGGACATGGGTGGCCAGACACCGGAGGAAAGGGAGCAGTGGTTTCTTGAAGTGCCTGGTGCCCTGGGTTAAATGGCCTCCCACAGCAAAGAAGATTTAGTATTTACTGAAAAAATTCTCTCTAGTGTTTCCTTTATGTGCAAATCCTTACTGTCACAGTTTTCTAACTTTTTATTTTATGGCTATTGCTTTGTTTATCTTGTATTGAACTGGTCCAGTTATTCATTTATTTTAAATGAAATAGTACTTCCTGTAAAAGAACTTTATTTTAGATCAATAACTGAACTTGGTATTTAAAGACTTCAATGATAGATTAATGTCTGGATTAAAGAGCTGGGAAAACTTTCTCTGTTTATGCCTATGAACAACAGAAGTAAAGAAGAAACTTCCTGTTAGTCTTTACCCAGCCAGCTCCTATGAGTCTTTCAAAGATTTTGTCACAGCAGTTGGCTTCTGATCGATCTACCAGTTCAACCCGAATTTCCCCGTAGGAGTAAAAGAAAGTAGCAGAAGTATTGACAAAATTGCTTCTTTTTTTTTCAGTTCTTCATCAGCTAACAGATGTACAGAGTCTGAGGAAGAGCTAGGATCTGTGTCTTAGGTGGGCTCATTTGTCACAGAGCAGGTCTCCTTGTCTTCTTGCTCCTTTGCCCCAGGGAAGTTAAGGACTTGGAGGAATGATGCCCTGTTGGGTCCTCTCCCCGGAGATGCTCAGCCCTGGTGTTCAGGTGTGATACCTGTCAGGATGATTGGTATCCATGGGCAACTTCTACAGCAAGAACACACATTTAATATCTCTCTCTAGAAATACATATGTATTTCTAGAAATAAATATCTTCCACTAATCCTGATCAATCAGAGAAGGAGAATAGGATGAAGTTGTTGGTGCCATTTGTGTTTGTGAGAGTGCCGAGTTCTGGCTGAAGGCAGGAAAATAAATTTAGTAAAAGCCTCTCCTCCCAGGCAGGGAAGGTGGAATATGGAATTTTTTCAGAGGGAAAACTTTTTGTTCTACATTCTTCTCTTATTGCTGCTAGCACATTCCCTCCTTGGTCTTAATTTCACAACAGAGGACAGTAAATCCATTAGGTAGGTTGGCAGTAAAATGTAGGAAAACAATCTAATTGGGAGTTTAAAATTCCACAAACATTTTTTATTCATTTTAACTCAAGTTTAATCACAAATTCAATACTGCAACTGGACGTGCAGTAATGTAGCTTGCCTACTGTGTAATGTTTTTCAATTAAAAAAATAATCCTTGGATTTATTTGTATAATAGTGGAATTACAGCATATTTGAACTTGATTTTGAAAGAACTGCTATACAACTATATACAGCATTTGTCCTTCTGGTGACCCTTTCTTTTTGTGATTGCAATTTTGACAGGTGCTTTTGCTTCAGGCCACTCAGAGACTTTACACTATTAACTGTGGTGACATTTTTCTCTCTTGAACTGTTCCAGGGAAAAAAGCTGATGAGAAAGTTCGACTTTCCTTTTGTTTCTCTGTATATCTTAAAGACTTAATGTTAGTGCCATGGTGACAACCAAAAAGTTAACATTCACCCCTAATGTCTGCAGAAATGTATCTGTTATGGCATAACTATTTCAATGCGTTATGCAAAATTCCATACTGTGTGTCAACATATGTGGAAATTACCAATAGTAAACAGTCACCAGCAGTGAAATGGAACCACTGTTAATATTAAGATCCTGACCTCAATCTACAGCCCAAAGAAATCAGTTATCTTCTTTTTATCCATTTCAAGTGGCTCTGTGTCAAATTTTTAAGCTATGATTAAAGAAACATGGAGGACTTTGTTAGGTAACTGTGTAACTGTAATTGTAGAATCATTTGGAAAATAAATCTTAAAAACCATTACCCATTTATTTAATCAGACACAACACTGGTTTTAGTGGCTCAAGCTGCATTTCATGGGAGACCTTTACTACATATAGAGTCTTACCTTTATTTTCTTTTCTGATTTATTGCCCTTTTTTTTGTTGTTGTTGTCTTTGAGCAATCTCTTTTATTATGCTGAACAGGTTAACAGCACTGAAATTACTGTAAATCAAAATGTTTTTCTCTGCCACATTTAGTTATGACAAATATGCCATAAAATATTTGATAGTTGTTGGAAGGTGAGAAAGTAATCGTCCACTGAAAGCTTGATATACTCTGGAGATCAGAAGCTAAAAATTGCTTGATTTTTATATATTTTTAATGCTACTGGATTAAAGGGGATTTTGTTCACATGTATAAATTAATTCAGTGGTTATTAAAAAAAACCCACCAAAACAAAACCCAAGCAGTCTTTTTCATTCCAGTGCCATACAGATATATATCAACGTACATGGAATTTGTTAATATTTACTAACCTGGTGTTGTGAGGCTAAATCTTATTTTACATGTACCTTTATTTGAATTAGTGTCTCAAAAACAGTAGTTACTTGTCTGTTTAACACTATTTTCTTTGAATAAACATATCTTCTTTATCTTCTCTCTGTATGCATAGATATGTATAGCCATATAAATATGTATATGTTTATGTATCCATTTTGTCTTATAGTTCTTTCCATTACTATTAGGCATCCTAATAAGACTGCTGGTGCTGAATGATTTTGTATTTTTATGCTAGAATGATCCTGACACTGAAAATATGTTGCTTGAAACTTCTCTATGGAAAATGGATAATGTGTAGAGGGTGTCTAGTCCAATGTTTACACCATTAATCTGGCTCCAAGGAGACCTGGATATGATTCTTTGTTCCACCATGGGTATCCTATTTGACCCTTGGCAAGTTGCTATGCCTATGTGTCTCCATTCTTCAAGGTGCCAAATGCTCAAGGATGCATGTTTATCTCTCCTGAGAGGGGGTCCTGTAGGTAGAGAATAGGAGCAAAGAGGGAGGTTTTGAGGATAAATATTCAAGTATGACAATAATAGGATTATGCTAGATCTTCCCCCCCCCCCCCCCAAAAAGCAAGCAAGCAAGCAACAAAAAAAAACACACAAAAAAAACCCCATAGCCCCCCCTAAAAACTATGTCAAATTATCTGCCCTGCTACTTTTGCAGGCTGATGTTCCACCATTGTCTGTCTGGTGCTGCTAGTGATCCTACTGTAAATGTGAATAAAATGTCATCAGTCCATTCCTACAGGAATACCAAGCTGGTTAAGGGAGTATAAAAGTCCCAAATATTAATTCTTAGTCTGTTGTAGATACAAAAACTTCATAACTTCAGGCTGAATGTCATTAACAATTTTTCACTTTATTCCTCTTATGCCAATGATACATCCAGTTGTCTTCCTGATATTTGATTTGAGTGGGATATCCTGTACTGCTATGAATCGCTCATCATTTTGTGTGTTAAACTGGTATGTCTGGTTATGTTGAACCAACATCCTCCTGGAAATCATAGAACTTTGATAGCCTTGTTAAGCAGCCTTACGAACTGAAAATCATATTGCATATAGGTAACTGGCAGGAGGTTTATCATCACATAAAATTTATTTTCTATATCTTCTATATAGATACCACTGAGAAGCAATCTACATCTAGCTACTAAGAGTGAGTCAGGGGATGGCGTTTTAAATGAGTCTTCCTGTGAGAATAAAGGCAGTTACTTTAGCCTCATATTGCCCTGTACTGAAACAGTAGTTCACTAGTTAATACATGTATAACCCATTATATCTTTCTTTTTGTATTTCAGGTAATGCTTTTCCTGTAGTGAACAAAACTTCAACAATATTGTGAACTCATGAGCAAAATACCTCCGCAGTATCTCAGAGAATGTAACCAGTCACCTGTCATGATAGAACAATGTTTTATTTGAACTCATATTTTAAAAACTCTAATGCCAAAGAAAAGATTTCAAAGAAATCTGTTTTCAAGAGCTTAAATAAATGAGGCCTTGTTTACAAAACACTAATAACTGCAGTGCAGCAGAGCTGTGCTGTTCACATACATGGAGTTCAGAGTATGTTACTAAAATGTTAATCAAAGACAAGGCAGAGAAGAAATCTCACAAACATTTTTTAAAATTTTCTTTTTGATGATTTCTGTGCTTGGTTTTTCTTTCTGGATGTAATTTATGTCCAACAGATTTTTTCTTTCCTTTTCACCCTGATAATTGTCATCCAAATAACTATTGATTTCCAACAAATTATAGGATGAAGGGAATATGTTTCCATTCTACTCTAATGCCTGGAATTTATTTTTAAAAGGAACCTCCTTTCATATAAGGCTGTTACTTTATAAGAAAATCCCACATCAGAAGTGCAATGACAGAAATATCATTTGCAGCAAGAAGTAAAAAAGAATATCATAACTTAAGTAGACCTCAGATTAAAGATCATTAACTTAAGAATGAAATTATTTAATTTATCTGTGTCACCCTTGCCTTTCTCACTGGAAGAACTGGCTTTACCTCAGTGCAATCATAAAATTTGTAGGTTAATAGCAAGAAAACTGGCAAGTTCTTATAACACAGCAAAAGGTAAAAATGATTAAGTTACTAGACTATTGGATATTAAAGAGATTAATAGGCTTTTTAATGGCTGTAAGAATTAATTTGCATGAATGATACCTGGAACCTAGAGAAGAATGAAAAGCTCTTAAAGCCAGCATAAATGATCTGTATTCTTTTAAATGATCATACACTGAAAAACAAAAGGGAAAATCCTTTGATGCAAATGTCACCTTTACCAAAATTTCCAAGTTCATAGAAAGTCTAATTAAGGTACTGGCCACAACAGCACTGCTAATGATTTTCTAAAAGGTCTCATCATTCTTTGAGTGATCACAGGATGATTATGTAGGATTGTTTTAAAACAAATAGTCATTCTTTTGTTTTTGCACTTGATTCTGGTGCCACTGTGATTGCTAATTATAAAGACTCTGTTGAATCTTATTTGCAATCTTGAAAACATAGTAGTTTCAACATCACAGCGTATAGCTTTTCCCCAGATTATCTACATATCTTACTCAGGTTGTGCTTAAAAGCTCACCCCATGTTTTTGTCATGATAAAGCACCTACTGCATCAGTTCACATAAAAATTATTGATCCCTTTGGAGATTCAAGGATCTCTTTGCATTTTCAGTCATCTAGTAAGACGTTAGGATAATATTGTGATCTGCAGGAGGTCTTAGTCATCATCATCTTTGCTTGTTAGAAGAATGGAGATAGTTTGAAGACTGTATCATCTGAACACAGGGATATCTCTCCATGCTTCCCCTCCCTTTTGAGAATAGCTTCATACCTCTGAGTCACTGGACTGATCTACTTAGGGTGTGCCACATGGCCTACACAAGAACAGTAAGAGCACTGGAACTAATATATATGTGTAAGTAATGCAACATTGTACGCATGCTGACTAGTGACTGATAAATTGTATAGAACAGAGGAGAAACCTCCATAAGACATGGTTATAAGAGAAGTATCTTACAACCTACTCTCACATAAGGGTTTAGAATTTAGAGCCCTTGAATATGAGTCTTGATTTATTGCATAGTTTCCTAGGGAAAATAAGATGGAAGGGTATGGGAAGAGCGTTAAATGAGAGTCACTGGAGTCAACACTTTCAATGGAGAAGACATGTTACCTGGACTAAGAGAAAAGGAGTTGGAGAGAGGCAGGTCATCATTTAGAAGTTGGAATCACCTCACCTGATGGTAGATGTTTATAACATAGGTACCTAGTTTGGTTTTTTCAGACTACAGTCTCTCAGCAAAGAAAACAAGTTCCAGAAGCAGGTTTGACCCAGAATGAATTTAACGTTTAGAACAGTTGATTCTTCAAAGCGGCACTCAGTCCCAGAATCCCCTCTGAATCTCCAGCTTGACGTGGATGTCCAGAGTGAGCTACTTTACTGATTTGATTATTGCTGTAGCTTTCAGTGGAATAAACATATTGAAACTTCACTAGTGTAGAAGAAATCAGAATTTGCATGCTCAGGTATAATATCATGCAGAACAAAATCACAGTTCTTTAATGAAGCAAAATTCTTACTGAGGAAATATGTCAGAGATCGGTTTGAAATGAGTTACTCAAAAGTGAGTAAAGATGTCATACTTTTACTAGTTAATAGCAGTACTATTCAGTCAGGTATGAGGGTTGTTTTTACAAGTCCCCCCCCCCCCCCCCGAATTTTATAGCAGGATTCCCAGCATACATCTCTGCTAAGTCATAAAATCTGACAGTAAATCTTCAGAAATATGGGCTAAAATTGCAATAGGCATTGTAAACTTTTACAACCACAAATATGTTTGGAAATAAAAGGTTTAGTTACAGTGAATATTCTGTGCCTAACCAAAGGGCCAGCACAGGTTGTCAAGATGAAAACACTTTAATTTTTCATATTTTAGTGGTTTTGAAACAACATTAAATCAAGGGGAAAAACAGTTCTACTGACAGTCTTGCTATCATAAAATGTTGGTTTTGATAAGTCCTTACTTGGCAGTTTGTGTTTTAAGCTATTTTCTTTCTACTGCTATGTACGATAAGAGAATACTTGTTTTATCTTACTTTCTGCTATAGGGCCTTGGGAATCCCATTCTTTTAACATCAAGTTTTTAATGCTATGGCTGCATAATATCTCTTAACCAAATGAGCTTATCTGTTTTTTTTCTTTTTAAAATTTCAGCTGTCAGGAAAAAAACATAGCTCTATTTTTTGTTAAAAACACTGAACACATTTAAATGGAATATTTTATCAAACAAGCAAAAAAGAAACGTTGCTGTTTAGAACATATTTGTATGATACTCACTGGGAAATGCAACTCAGTGATTTATGGTACCCTTCCTCTTTGCTGGACAGAATTCCTAAACAGACTTCTTAATCACTGCTTCTTTCTGATGCAGGGAGGATCCAAGGCCAGAGAATCTTAAGATTCTCCCTGAAATAATGTTGTAGAAATGTAGGTGCTGGTCTTTTCTCAGAAGTAACTAGTGACATGACAAGAGGGAAGGGCCTCAAGCTGCACCAGGGGAGGTTTAAACTGGACATTAGGAAAAATTTTTTCACTGGAATGGTTGTCAGGCATTGGAACAGGCTGCCCAGGGTTGAGTCACCATCCCTGGATGTGTTTAAAAGCCATATATATGTGGTAATTGGGGATGTGGCTTAGTGATGGGCCTGGCAGAGTAGGGTTAATGGTTGGACTCTATGATCGTATAGGTCTTTTCCATCCTAAATGATTCTATGACTCTGTGAAAATCAATCTTGATCTCAATCCCCAGAAAATCTCTTAGTAACATTCGAAAAGAGCAACTTGAGATTTAGGTTGAACAATTGCCATTTATTTTGGACCTAAAAGCATTACATTTTCTGCAGAAATATGCCCGATATTCAGTATTATTGATATTTAATTAATAACAACATTAATATTATTATGAAATACTAACATTTCTCAGGTAGATCTCATCTGAACTGGTTTTAAACTTTGTTGCCAGTGCTTACCTGCTTGTGAACTGGCAATTTTTGTGTGCTAAAGTTTATCACTGAAATAGTTGTGATAAACCATGCAACCAAAATATAAGCCTTTTTCCAATGCTTTTTTTATTTTTTTTTAATTTTATTCTATGAATTCTCATAAAATAATGATTTTTTTTTTTCAGGAGACAGATTACAGTATTACTCTTTTGGTTACATAAAATGTATAAATTTATGAATCTTAAAATTAAGCCAAGGAGTTTAAGAAGATTAAAAATAGGCATTAATTATGAAGAGGATTGTTATAGATGAATAATTACACTTCTCTGCGTGATCTCCTTACTTGGTGTTAAATTTAAGCATCTCTAACTCTGACTAGATGTCCTAGGCATATGTCTTAAAATTCTGTTATATAGAATCATAGAAACATAAGGGTTGGAAAGGAGCTCTAGGATCATCAGGTCCAACCTTCATCCTAACATCTCTCTGTCCATTAGACCACAGCCTCAAGTGCTACATCTACGCGTTTTTTAAACACCTCCAGTGATGACTCCACCACCTCCCTGGGCAGCCTGTTCCAGTGCCCAACCACTCCCCCAGCAAAGAATTTCTACCTAATACCCAATCTAAACTTCTCCTGATGCAACTTTCCTCTTGTTTTATCATTTTATCTCGTTTTATCTGGGAGAAGAGACCAACACCAGCCTCGCTACAACCTCCCTTCAGGTAGTTGTGGAGAGCAATAAGGTCTCCTCTCAGTCTCCTCTTCTCTAGACTAAGCAAACCCAGTTCCCTCAGCCGCTCCTCATAAAGGAGTTATTAAGTAATTATTTACTTAGTGGCCTTTGCTTAGAATACTTTCCTAGGTCAAAAGACTAAGAACATAGCCTTTTTTGGGTTTTCCAGGCCCTGTCTATCTTTTATTTTATTAGATTGTGTTCTGGCAACAGATACATTAATGGGATTCCAATACAGTCAAACCAGATTGAGCTAACAGTCTCACTTACAATACACTGACATCTGACCCAGTGTTATATAAAGGTCAGGCAAACTGGATAGCTTTTATGAGGCTCATTATTTAATCTTAATATTAAAGAGAACCTAGCATAGAAGACCCTAATCAGGAATTGTAATTAAGTGAGAACATCATTCATAACCTGATTATAATTGCAGGGTTTTATAGCCCTTTTCCAGAAACCAGCCTCTTGTACAGTTGGTGTAATGCAAGAAATTTTATACAAAGCCTGCCTTACACTGTTTGCAAATCAGTTATTAAATGCATTATATGAATTCTTAATCTATAGCGGTATTTATAAAGCATTGCCTCCCTGGAAAAATTTTAAGTACTTCCCAAACCATGGTTTAAAGCTGTAAGAAAAATAGTAAAATAGAAGTCGAAGTAGTAAGTGAATTCAATTATAAATGGCTCATACTCAGATTCCATCCTCCTTTCATATGTGATTTTAACTAAAAAATACAAAGTATGTAACTCTTCTCACCATGCTTATATACCTGAAGTCTCCTTTAAAACACCTCCACAATATTGCAAATAAACTTTATGTGAAAGGGGTTCAAGTATCTTATTAGCTCAAGTATAAGTCCCTCCTTCCAGTAGAATGGCCCTGAAACTGATTAATCAGAATGCTCTTTTTAGCAAACTAGATCATAATAGCTCCCCTGGTACCATTAATATTTAACTTCCCAAGATCATAATATCTCAAAGATACTTGGTTCATGGGGTATACATCCATCAGGCTGAAACACTTCTATTAATGTATTATGGTCATGCATTTATTGTGATTCCACCAAGAAGGATGTGGTGCAGCATTCATAGTGAATCAGATTGATTACAAGAGAAAGGTTTCAAAGCTGTAATATTTCCAGATTTCTTCTCAGGATTATGCATGAAATACTTCACTATCAGTGGCAGCTTTAGGTTAACTTGTTTACTTCATATTGCAGTGCACTCAGCAATATATATACTAAGTTTATGCTCGATCTTGTAAAGGATGTAATGACACCTAGATGACAGAAAAATAGCTTGGTCTATCTTGATAGCTTGCAATTATTCCAACACAATTTAAATACAAACCTCGTAGAATTTTCAGATTACTGAAAGATAGACTTTGACTGAAATTGCTACATAGTTTAAGCAAGATTTCCCTTTCACAAATCCACGCTGACTTTTCCTGACCACATTCTTATCCTTCATGTATTCACATTTCCAGAATTATTTTATCCATCATGTTCCCAGGTATTGAGATGAGACTGTCCATCCTATATCTTCCCAGATTTTCCTTCTTGTTCTCCTTGAAGACAGGAGTGACACTTGCCTTCTTACAGTCTATCCAGACACGAAGAAACAGAGCAGAACAGTGCCAGGTAGAGGAACCACAATAACCCAGTCAATGACACAAGCCTCTCTCCTAGCTCCCCAAGGCACCCCAGCAGGACATTGGCTCCATAGATCTGTAGTGACATCCACCATGAGTCTCTAGGAGAGCCTGTCTGAGATCACTGAACAGGCGGGGAGGTCACTGCTCAGGGTTATGGGATCATTAAGGAGAAAAGAGCATTTGGGGATTGTACAAAATTTATGGTATGCTTAGTCAGGAACCACAGGCAAGGAGAGGGAGGGATCAGGGTTGACTGAGGAGAAACAGATGTGGAAAAATAGAGGGAACAAGACATAACAGGAGTTTGTTGTGTATAAACAGTTGACAGATCAGTACACTTGTTTGGCCATGCCCTGCACCTGGAGCCTGCAGTTGGTCCTGGATTCTTACTAAATTCCATTTCTACCTGTTTTCATCCATGAGGAACTCTGTGTGCATGTGTTTGTCTATGGGGGTCTGAGCAAAGCCACTGGAGAGGAATCAGGTCACAGGGACTTGTGAGTGCTGGGTAGAATCAGGTTATAGGGATCTGGGCACCCAGGGTGCAGAACTCAGTGAAACTGGGGTATGTGAACATTGTGAGCGTGCTTGGGCCAATGTGTGATAGCTGACATCAGACAGGGCTGCTGGGCAGTAGTCTAAGATGCTTGGGAGAAAAATATTTGAGCAGCCAGTTGTCTGGAACTGATACTCCAGAAAGCAGTGAGTCTACGACTGCTACTGAAGAGATCAGGAGGCCCAAGCTGGTTACTGGAGACACCATGGGGCCTGGTGGTCAGCTACTGGTAAGGTCATGAGTCTGGGCTAGCTACCAGGGAGACCTATTTCCATGTACATGTCAGCGCATGAGGCAAGGTACAGACTTCCCACTACTGGGTTTTCACTGTTTTTGACCAGAGAGAGGAATGGGACGAAGGCATTGGTGATGTCTGTGCTTGTGTGAGTGCTGAATATTTCTGGTTTTGTGTGAGACTGGCCCTTTCTATGTGTAATTATGGATTGTGGGTACACATGCATCAGTGCCTGCTGGGAATGTGCACTCAACCTGGCTGGGCTTGGGGACATGGCACAGTGGCAACCTCACCTCTGTCAGGCTACTGGGTTTGGCAATCCTTAACAAAAAGAAATCCTTAACAAAAAGAAAGAGAATTGTTATTCTTCTGTATTCTAACTTAACCTAACAACTCTAAATAATGTTGAACTTTTAAAAGTTTTTGTGATTTTTATAGTTAGAAATGCTAAAACCATGATAGTGGAGAGGTAGTACTTGTTGACATAACATTGGGTTCCTCAATGAAATTAAAAAACAGAGTTCAGAAGGATGCTTAAAACATAGTTTTAAGCTGAAATTGAAAGATTACAAGCATTCTATAAAAACAGCCAAGATTTACAGTTCCAGATATCCACCGTAATTTTGAAGCCTTTGTGACAACGATCTAAGAACTCAAGACAATCTGCAAGTTTCCCAATCTTTGTCAATAGTTATTTAAATAGAGAAGAAAGAATTATAAAAGATAAAAAAAAACAAACAAGCAAGCAAACAAACAAATAAAAAAACCCAAACAAAAACCCCAAACGAAAACAACAACAAAAAAAACAAGAGATGGGATAATATACAATATATTTGTAATATAAGATTTCTAAGATGTGTAATTGCAAGATATATAATTGTAAGATATATTTGTAAGATAATGTACAAAATATATAAAATATAGAAAGCATTTTTTAAACTTAATTGCATAGTTTAGAACCTCAACAGCAGATGAAAGGGGCTTTGATTTACAGTGCTAACAAAGTGGAATATGGTTTGCACTTCCTCTGTCTTTTGTGGCAACAGCTTGAAGCATGTGTTTTATTTCAGAAAAAAACAAACACACACAGCAGTTCAGCAAAAGACAAAAAGGGAAGATGATGGCCAAGCCAGATTGTTTCTGAAGTGCTTACAAAACCAGTAGTGAACTGTAGTAAGTGACAGAAGACTATAACTAAGCTTAAAAAAATATAAAAATCAGAATCTACATTCTTCTTCATCTAAATGTCATAAAATATTAACAGAAACATCTGTAAAGAGAGGTGAATGACGATTGTTGTTTTAAATTGAAGCAGTGAGTAAAACTGAGGCCTTTGTCAAACACACTTAACATTAAAATGAAGTTCCTTTAACCTTGAAATTTGGCAGCTGGGAGGAAACCTGAAAGTCTGTAGTGTCACCTAAAGATTTTTTTAAAAGCCATCTCAGAGGGCTGCCCGATGCAGCATTAATAGAGTAATAGAGATGAGCTTTGTCTTCAGAATTTCTGACAAGTCTGAATCTGAAGTACTAGCCTTTATTAATGAAATTGTACTACAAAAGAAGAATGAAGAGGACTAAGTGTGACCACTTCATAATAGTTAAAATTTATCATTGCTGAAGAGCTGAAACAAAACCACATCTGTAAGCCTCTCTAGATAACTATGCTAATCTTCTTAGGCTCTGTTGCATAACAGCCAATTTCTAAATCTAGTATCATTATTCAAAAATGTAAATGAAAATAAAAAAATGGTGATCATTTTATTCTACTTATAACATTAATGATGTTCTTAACTAGTGATCCTAACAGCTTCTTTGCTGATAAACTCAAAATCCGTTCCCTGGCCAGAGCCTCTGGTGAGAGCTTCTTTCCAGGTTTCAGTGGTGTGTATTTAGCCTTACCACATAAGTATCCATGTTTCTAATTGCAGTCAGAGTGACCACAGGGGAAGAGGGAACTAAAAAGTTTGGTAAGCATGCCTGATGGAACATGCCCTGTGTCTTTTGCTGTAGTGGTCATTGCTAGTCTCAAGGGTCAAATCCCAAAGCTATGAGTGGAGGTTGTATGATCAGAGCTGTGTCCAGCGGAAAAATAAGAGAAATCCTGGGGTAGATGGCTCTGATGAGTTCTGCTAGGCTACTTGCCATCCCAGAACTGAGAAGTCACCCTGGGGATGAGGAGCTGAGGGAACTGTAAGGATACATGAAAGATCTGATTCATTAAGGTCAAGGAAAAACAGTTAAATGTAAAGGGAAAATAAGAAAATGAGGCAATAATAAACAAAAATGTACAGTGCCAGAAACTTGATAGACAAGTGATAAGAGAGACAATGCCAAAGGTTAAGTCTCTAGACACTAGCTGATGAGCCCCTAACAAACTTCAGGCATAGCTTTGGAGAGTGTCAGTCTGAACTTTGTACTCCAGATTTGCCTTTTCTATAGGGTAAAGGAGAGCAACATGAGGATTTGAGGTATTCATGGATGCCTGTGTGTCAATGTTGCATGTTTGCAGCGAGCACTGAGCTGGTCTAGCTGGTGAGCTGAGGACCTGTGGAGCTGGTAAGAGGAGCTGGCATCAGGTGGGATGTGCTGGGTCAATAGAGGGACCGTGATGTTGTTACTTGGGGGAATCTGTGCATGTGCCTTGAGCCTGATGAGTGCTGAGTGTGTAACTGTGCTAGTGACTTTCAGTCTCTGCCAGCTGAAGAGAAGGAGGAGACTTGGCTGTCTGCTTGTGTTTTATGTGAGCCTTGTGCAGAGGTGGTGTTGAAGGTAGCACCTTGTCTGGTAGTCTTTGTGACTGGCCGTGTCAGTGACCTCCACATGTGTATCCCTGTCTCCTCCACATGTGTATTCCTGTCTCCTCTGTATGTATGTCTGTCTCCAAGACAAGTTCTCAGCTTTGCTACTGGATAAACATTCTACCAGCAGACTGCAGCTGTTTGATTAGGAAAGAGCATATGAGTGAATTTCAAGGTTTCAATATAGATCTAATCAGGTTTGCAACATGGAAGAGTCTATGTCCTGAGGGAAATAAAGTAGATGCTATTATTCAAAGTATGATTAGTTATTAAACAACCTTATCTGGACTCATGCTTTTGTGTCCCATGTTTTGTTTTGTTTTGTTTATTTTTTTCTCAAGACCATCATACCCTTTTCTCTTGCTCCATTATCATGTTCTAAGATTTTTCAAGTGACATTAGTATGAAGTCCTAGGTGAACTTCTTAAATGATGCCTAAAAACATAGATAATATTTGATATAAAAAATATATTTTAATACATTTATTTTTAAATGCATGTAACAACATTTTTAAAATGTGTAGGGATGGGGTCAGGAAGGCTAAGGTGCAGCTGGAGCTGAACTTGGCAAGGAACACAAAGTATAATAAGAAGGGTTTTGACAGCTATGTCAACCAGAAAAGGAGGTCATAGAAAGCATACCCTCCCTGATGAGGAAGACTGACAAGCTGTTAACAACAGACAAAGTGGATGCTGAGGTACTCAACAATGTTTTTGCCTCAGTCTTCACTGGCAACCTCTCTTCTCACACCTCCTGAGTTGATGAAAAGCAAGACAGAGACTGAGGGGTTGAAGTTCTCTTCCAGTGCAAGAAAAGACCCCATTCATGACCACCTAAGGAACCTGAACATACATAAATCTATGGGACCCAATGAGATGCATCCCAGAGTCCTGAGAGAATTGGCTGAGGTAGTTGCCAAGCCACTCTCCATGACATTTGAAAAGTGAAGTCCCTGG
Source organism: Chloroceryle amazona (assembly GCA_027560015.1). NCBI lineage: Eukaryota > Metazoa > Chordata > Aves > Coraciiformes > Cerylidae > Chloroceryle > Chloroceryle amazona. The sequence goes on from JANHFX010026334.1 coordinate 24,849, forward strand.
TGATTGTTAAAAGGGAAACACTGCACCTGTTTCTAAAAAGGGTAGAAAGGAGAACCCTGGGAACTACCAGTCAGTCAGCCCCACCTCTGTGCCTCTCCTAGAAGCTCTGATAAGGCACATGGAGGACAGGGAGGGCAAGCTAGTGGTCTTCTATGATGGAGTGACGACATCATGGGCAAGGGAAGAGCTATGGATGTCATCTATCTGGACCTCTCTAAAGCCTTTGACTGGTCCCACACAATGTCCTTCTCTAAACTGGAGAGATACGGGCTGTTTGGTGGATAAGAAATTGGTTAGATGGGCACATCTGAGGGTAGTGGTCAATGGTTTGTTGTCCAGATGGAGACTGGTGACAAGTGGTGTTCCTCAGGGGTCCGCACTGGCACCAGGGCTGTTCAGTATCTTCAACTATGACACAGACAGTGGCATCAAGTGCACCCTCAGTGACTTTGCAGATGACACCTTATGAGCAGTGACACCTCACTCCTTGTGAGCAGTGCAGTTGACACCAGAGGATGTGATGCCTTCCAGAAGGACCTGGACAAGCTGGAGAAGTGGGCTCAGGTGAGCACCATGAGGTTGGACCAGGCCTAGTGCAAGGTCCTGCATCTTAGTTGGGTCAATCCCCAGTATCAATACAGGCTGGGAGAAGGACTTGGGGATGAAAACTACATGACCCAGCAATGTGTGCTCCCAGCCCAGAAAGCCAATTGCATCCTCAGCTGCACCAAAATAAATGTGGCCAGCAGGTTGAGGGAGGTGATTTTGCCCCTCTAGTCCACTCTGGTAAGACCTCATCTGGAATACTGTGTCCAGCTCTGGAGCTCAGCACTGAAAGACATGGACATGTTGCAGACAAAGCCTACAAAAATGATCAGAGGGTGGGAACACCTTCACAGGAGATCTCCTTCACAGAAAGGCTGAGAGAGGTGGGTTTGTTCGGCCAGGAGAAGAGAAGGCTCCAGGGACACCTTATTGGGACTTTTCAGTACTTAAAGGGGCCTATAAGAAATATGGGCACAGTGTTTTTAGCAAGGTCTGTTACAATAGGACAAGGGGTAATGTTTGTAAACTAAAAGAGGGCAGATTTAGACTAGATATAAGGAAGAAGTTTTTTACAATGAGGATGGTGTAACACTGGCAGAGGTTGCCCAGAGAGGTGGAAGATGCCCCATCCCTGCAAACTTTCAAGATGAGCTTGAATGGGGCTGTGTTGCAGTTGGTGCCAGTTGCCCCTTTTCCTGTCACAGGGCACCACTAAAAAAAGTCTGGCCCTATCCTCTTGACACTCATCCCTCAGATTTTTATAAGCATTGATAAGATCCCCTCTCCCTTCCCTTCCCTCGTTCCAATTTTCTCTAATCTGACACTCCACAGTAATTATCCATTATTAACTGTACTCCTGGGAGTAAAAGTAAATGAATTTGTAAACAAGTATTTGAAAATATTGTCTCAAAAGCTCAATCCCTGATCTGCTATCTTGCCGTAAATTAAAATTGTTTATATTTATTAAAAAAGCCTATACTATTATGAAGTCTGAAATGCGTATAGTACAAAATGCTCTAAAACTTACAAGACTAGATGCTCGGTCCAGAGTTTTGCTCTCTGTTTCACTATAGTGTCTTTACTAGTCATCTAAATATTACCATTCTCACCTCTGTTGCACTCATTCTCTCTGTTCCAGGGACAGTTTTAAAAAAGGCAAATAGTGAACTGGAGATTGTGTGACTTGTAAGAAACAGTAGTGGCGATTTCTTTGTATATTGAGACGGATTAATGTATCTGAACTATACTACAGAAAACTATGTCCTAGTTACATTAATGAAGACCCACTAATCCAGAGGGTACCGGCAAAGCTGAAATTGCCATCCACTGCATGATATCCCACAATAAGGTGATGTAATTGGAATACCTTCACAGAATCAATATGGAAAGGAAGAGCAATTAAGTAGAGTCATTTAGAAAAAAAACAAATTAGTCTGTTCTTGACCTTCATTTAACAAGAAAGGGACTGTGTCACAGCAGCAATTTATTACAGTAGTTTCTTACAGAAACTAACACAGATTACGGCAGAACATAATTTCAGATGAGAAAACATGTAACAGAACAAAATTATTCAGTATTAGATGGCAATTGATGCATGATTTGCAGGAAGGGATAGAGAGCCAAGTTAATGAAGTACCCTGGAAGAATTTTAAAAAGTAAAAACTCAGGAGATAGAATTCTCTTAAAAGGTTGCTTCAGGATGGTCTGTTTATAAAGATGCAGTAGGATTTCCATAGTTTCTAAGAGGAGACAGTAATTGTCTCCCTGTATAGACTGTGAGTTGACTAAGATTTTTTAACTCTGTTTCTATCAGTTCAAAAAGAAATTCCCTGCAGGGCTTGCAGGAAACCCCTTCCTCATTGCCTCCAGGGGAAAAAGGAATGAAGAAAAAGTTTAAAGTAGTTCGGTTTGGTCTTGGGTTTTGTTTTTTTCTTTATTATTTATTCTAGGCATTAAGCAAGTGTAAATTCTATCTAGTGGATACAACTGAGATTAAAGTGGAGAAAGGGAATAAAACAGGGTGCCAGACAAATTGACTGACTCTGTCTTCTTTCAAAGAAGCTGTCAGATCCCAGCTGGAGGATGAATAGTAGTCAGTCAAATACTTGCCAAGCAGTATTTAGCTCACATAATCGTATCTTTCTTTTGTGCTGTCCTATAAGATCTATAGCTTTCAGCCACTTCTTTCTGCATAGATAAAATGCATAATTAAGGTTAAGTTGGATGGGCACCCATAATATGAAGGCTGCCAGAATGGTTAAGATCAGGGCAGTCCCCTGAGATGCAACAGTGATGTGAAAGGGTTTCATTGTTCTGCCTTACAATGTTTGGAAAAAAAAAAACAAAACAAAATACATTTTTCATGTTGCTTTTCCATGTTTGGAACATTTCTGATAAGTTCTGGCAAACAGTTGCTTCACTCCTTTCTGTTGCTGTCAGGCATTCTCGGCCACTGGCATGAAAAGAAGTTTCTTAATTTCAGCAGCTTTGCCTTTTTCAAGAAACAAGAGGGAATTATCCACCCTAGGCACAGTCCCCTGTTATAACAGCAGAGGCTGTGGAAATTTCATGTATCTTTGTAGATGCAGTGAGTAAGAGGATGTTTAAAAGGATGCTTACAGCATGCTGTTGTCTGAATCATACATACATAGAATGTATGTACATACATAGAATGGTAGGAGTTGGAAGGGAACTCTGGAGATCAACAAGTCCAACCCTCCTGCCAGCGCAGGCCACACAGGAACAGATCCAGGCAGGTCTTCAAGTCTCTAGAGAAGGAGACTCCACAACCTCTCTGGGCAGCCTGTTCCAGGCTCTGTCACTCTCCCAGTGAAGAAGTTTTTCCTCATGTTGATGTGGAACCTCCTGTGTTTCACCCTGTGAACATTACCTCTCATCCTATCACAGGGCACAACTGAAAAGAGACAGACCCAGTCTACTTCACCCTCACCCTTCAGATATTTGTAAACATTAGTAAGATCCCCTCTCAGTCTTCTCTTTTCCAGGCTAAACAGCCTCAATAACCAAAACTCTTGTTGTAGAGTTTTGGGCTACATCAAGGTGAATGGATGAGATGAGAAGTAGGTGAAGACAAAGATGAAATTTGGCAGCCCTTGAAGAATCTGGACATGTGGGAGTAGATGTTGGGAGAGCTGTTCCTGCAAACACCCGGAGATCAGGTTCTTCTAGACAATGAAACCCTTGCATTGGGAAGGCCAAGATGCTAAATGTTTTTCACTGTGCAGTGAAATACCATCTAGGGCCTCACTCAGTTCACTCAGCTCTTATAACACACTAATCACATTGCTTTTATTTTATTTTATTTTTGTTTTCATTTAATGTCTGCAGTAGCCTCTAACTTGCTTTGGAATTCCATCTACTTCAGTGTTTGTTCAGTTTAATTCAGAAAACACCTTAATTGTTAATTCAGAAAATACTGTTTGTTCTCTCAGCTTCTGCAGCTGATTGTGTTTCAGAAAACAACCTGGTTCTGTAGAGCATTTTGAAAAGCTGTTGTCTGAGAATGACTGGTAATAAAAGTGCAATGGATGTAAAAAGGCAATATAAATCATATATGTGCAAAATAAACCTCTATACTGAGCAATCAATGCCCTAAGATCTTAATATTCCCAGTTTACACCATAAGAGTAAAATCAATGAATTATTAAGTCCTTGAAATACGAGTTTGTGTTTTCATCTTTCCTACAATATATCTGAGACAAAATCTAACAGCAGCTGACATGGTTTAACAGGACAATTTCTTAGGATAGAAGGTCAAACTGCACTAAAAAAAAAGACAGCCACTAAACTAAATACAGAAATTGTGCTTGATAGGGAAATAGCCAAGTGGTGATGGTGGGTGAAAGAGATGATGAGAGAGAAGACTCTAAGAAAAATGTATCAGTATGAAACCCCCCCCACTTACTTGTCATGAAACCTATCATTGCTCTATTTCTGGTCTACACTCCCTGTGTTAAAAACACTGCTTTGATGACTTCATCAGGTTCTTAATACAATCTCTTCCTGTCACCAACACTAGCACTCCTTGGGTGAAATCACGGGCCCAACACTCAACCACAGCTCACATGGATGACAGGGTATAGCAGTTCTACTAGAAGCAATTCTGTAAGAAACCAATATTCTGAAATATTACATAGTATTTCCACAGTATAACTCCTCAGTATATATAAAAATATATTTCTGTGTTGTCCATTTGAATGTAGGAAGAAACTTAAAGGTTAGAATGCAGTGCAACTTAACTGTATAGCCGGAAAAAAAAAGGTGCAAGGCACAGCATGAAAAATTATAGTATTTCAGAATGAATTAAAAAAAATAATTTTGAAGTTCACATGTGTAAATTATTCAATTAAATGACCAGAAATTTATTAATTATCTAGTGCATCTTTTATCTCTTTTTGTTGTTTTTCCATTTGGCTACTGCTGTTACTCCTATTTCTGATAAATTACCTTTACAATTTTCACACTTGCTTGACCTTTTAGACATTTCTTAAAGAATTCTGAAATAACATCTTATTAATCAAAAAAGGAAGGAATTTCATATTCCATGATTTACATTTCATACACCTAGAAATGCCTTCATTGTCTGAAAATGTGAGAAAAAATGGAACCTAACAATTCAAAGTGCACCTGCAGTAGAGGTTATTTCCCTTTAAAATGATATCTTATGTCAGCATGGTTACTATAAACTATAAAGCCTTGCTTCCAGTGAGAAGATAGTACAAGCAATTTGCTCAGCACCAAAGGTGTTCAGGAGATGAGTGCAATAGATTCAGATCTACACTAATGAAACAGAAATCATTTTTAACATAGTGATTGTAGATATTTTAAAGCCAGCATACTAAATGCCATAACAATAGCCTGACTATTTGCACTGTCTGTTACCCTTGAATGAAGAGAAAGTTTAAGTTAATGTAGGATGTACATTGGAGTAAAGTTGAAATGCCTTTGTCATATTCCAGAAAAGAAAGCCTGAAAAATATAAAGATACTAAGATGCTTAATTCTGATGTTTTTGGGTTTTTTTTCTTCCTTCTGTATTCTACCTTGCTAGCGTTTTTGATGGAAGAAACAGGTTTAGCCTGTTTCCTTGTAAGTCTTTAGAGCCTCCAATGTAGTTGGATCTGGCAGAGGAAAGTAGATGCCTTGGACTCTTGGATGGGATTTCTGTTGAGTTGGAGAAAATATATCCCTATATGGTTGTTATTAGCTTCTTGGGTGAGACTTTTCAACATTTGTTAAGTCAAGCTCTTTAGAAACACCATCTGTATGAAGACTGCATCATCTTTCCACCACACCTACCCGAGGCACAAGCTCTGTGTGCGTGCGTGAAAAAGCCATCCTCCTCACAGCACAACCTTGGTTCCTTTCTCCAACTGAAAGGGGTGTTGCTGCTGCTGCTACCACTGTGCTGGGCAAAAGATATGAGGGTTAAGAGGAGACCTTGCTCTTATCACTCACCCTTCCTGCAGACTCAGTAAGGTTAAAATCAGGCAAAGGCTGTGTTTTTAGATTGTAAAGTTAAAGGTTTGCATTGTAAAGCTGGAATTTTGAACAGATTAAATGGCAGCCTTACTTCTTCAGTTTATTACTTTTCCAGAGCTGCTTATAATCCTTTTACCTGTATTGATTTTGATGCAATATGCCTTTATGTAGTGGTCATGATATGAGCTAGGCTTCTGCACAGACAGGACCTCTCTGGTATCAGTGAGGAAGTCTGTATCTAATAGGTTATTACAGGATTTGGGTTGAGATTTAAAAATGCAATATTGTTGCTGTGACAGACTTCAGAAATATTAAAAACAGGGCAGAGTACTCTCCATGAGATCAAAAACAGTACAAGTTAAATGTAGGAGATTTCTCTGACATTATTTGCACTTCTATTGCTTTCTATGTCTATTTTACACCTTGGAGCATATATGACTTTTATTAATTTTCAATAATTATGCCCATATGTGTTTAGTCCTGTTAACAGTTTTTATGTTTCCTTTATTTTCTTATTGATGTTTATGTCTCTGTTTCACAGGAATGAAGTCAGATATGAGAAATCTGACATCAGCAGTTTTGTTTTTCCATTTAGCTGAATCATTTTGGATGATGTGACCAACATTCATAAGGCATGTTTATGGCTTGTAACATATTTTAGAGCATCATCAGGAGCGTGACAGGATCTCTCCTTCTCTATCTTTTTTTTTTTTAATTGATGTATTTATTTATTTATTTAAAATTTGATCTATCTTATAATGCTTGGCAATTTCTCTAGAAATGTGAGCCAATGATTTCTTTGAAAGCAAACTTCAGTCACTCTTAAATTTGTAAAACATTTTCTATCAGAGTGGCAATAACTTTCACATAAAATATGCTCCTTGATTTCAAATCATTTTTGGATAATTATCTTTTTAAGGTTAGGACCAGAAATTAATGAGATAACTGAAAATTTAAGAAGCCTTGCTTTCATTCTGCAGTACAACCTGTCTGAAGGAGATGGAAGCACACAGGACTAGCTCTTCTCAACAGAAAAGTCTCAAAAGCATTGTGCCCATTACAGAACACAAAACCCATCTTTCCTGCTTTTCAGAAATGAGCTTCACATTGCAGAAGAAATGTTGTATACATACATGGGTATAGATAGATAGAGATAGAGATACAGAAACTCTGACTCCAACCCCTGCTATGAATTTGTGATTCAAGCAGAGGCTTCAAAGGTTTTATTTTCATTTCTTGAAAAGGACACGATAAACCCCATGTTATGACTACAAATGAAGGATATATTTCTGCAGTAGGCCCCTGCAGCTGAGTGAAGTCAGCTGCTACATACAGGACAGAGCTTTTAAAAATTTTTATTGCAGTACCAATGTCTCTGTGCATAATGGTGGTTTACACTTGAATAAAAAATAATTGCAGATAATGGGTCTGTCAGCATGAACGGATTAGGGGTCTCAGCAGTGGTTCTATCATTGCAGTGAAAATACTAATTTTAAATCCTGCTTGCTTTCCTTTGCCCTTATGCCTCATTACTTTAATAGCATTAAGAGTTAATTTCTGGCCAAGTTATTTAGTTATTTATTTATTTGTTTATTGTGTTACTTCCCTTGGTATGTTACTTTGAATTTTTTCAAAAAGGCGCTTTATCTCTCATTGCATTTGGCATTTTTTGGTTTAGTTCTAGAAAAGCTGGCTGCGTTTCACCAGTTTGAGGGCTGGCAATGAGCAGATGGTAAAAAATATGGGTAATCACTTGGAATGTAAGGAGAATGCAAAGATGGGGTAAAAACAACCTCTTTGCAGGAAGGCAAAGAGAAAGGATTCCTTCTCTCACCTTTCTCATACTTTGCCCCTTTAATAGGAAGATGTGAAATAAGCTTTTCTAATAGCTATATTATATTAATATACTATATTAATATATTATATTATGTTAGAAAAATAAAAATATATTCTTTATAAATATAATGTTCATATTGTCTCATAACAACTGTGTAGAATGCTTTTTTCTCACTTGCAGTCTCTCGTGTAAAATATGAACTACCAGTGATGCTTTCAGTATCATTTTTTTTTGCCATTTGGAAACTGTTTTGCATAGAAAATAAGGAACTGAAGTATACTCACAGGAATAAAATATTCCACAACACATCCTGTGGGTCCATATCATGAGTCTCCATAGAGGAGAGAAGAGTTCAAGGGAAGTTTTTTACCTTCTGCTGAGAAAAATGTATAGCATTTACTGGTTTGCCTTAGCTGTTGATATCTATTTTGCAGATTTGTATGACAGTACTGCTCGTGGAGGATCTCTGCTACCAAATAAAGGAGATGTGGGAGGAGGTCAGCACACCGTGCAGTATCAGGAATGATGAGAAAGAGCAGCTGCATCTCCTCTGAGACTCTGCAGCTTCAAGAGTCTGAATCCCCCCTGCTGTACTGCAGGAGAAGATAGTCTGTGCTTATCGGGTTGGGAAATGGAAACTCCCATGATGGTGAAGGCTGGGAGCTGGTGGCCCCAGGAGCTTGGCTCCTGCTCCACTTGAAGATTTGCAACTTGCAGAATAGGACCAGACACAGAGATGGAAGCTGTGTCCAGTGAAGCATCAAATACGGCTGAGATTGAGCCCTGCAGCAGTACCTTGATCCTTTTATAAGAATTAATCTGAATTACCTCAAAGATACTGTTCCTAAAAACAAATTTCTGACAGGTTTCTGACAGAAACTTCAGAAAAAATGATCAGAACCTAAAATGAATATGTGGTCAGAAAAGGAAGATTGTAAAAAAGAAAAAATCAATTCTCATCTTGAAATTTAGCTTCCTAATATTAAAAACTGATAGAAGTTTAAAAAGGTTTTTAGCTGAGTATGAACTAAACTATACTGAATGAAATTAAATCTGAACAGAACCAAAGTGAACAAAGATGTTGCTCCCTGCTTGTAATATAAGATAGTGAGCAAAAACAAGTAAAGAAATTTAAAAAGCTTAAAAAACCCAAACATAATGAACATTGTATTGAATGTTTTAATGGCTCATCTGCTTTTAAAGTTAATTGAAAGAAATTTCTCTACGGCTCTTAATTCAGGGACAGGAATTTGTCCCTGTCGTTTAGAGGTCCTATCCAAATAAAGGACTGCTTCCTAATTCACTTCTTTTATTCTGCCAGTAGGAGAGAAGAGAGACAAAAAAAACCAACAAAAAATAAAGGCATCAGGAAAGAATTGCAGGAATGAAAGAAACCAGGCCATAGCAGAAAAAAAATTGAATCAAATTTCCAGTCAATGAAATGAAATGGAAAAGAGACGTAAGGAAAAGTGAATAACCACAGGCAAAATTGTGCTGCCCCTGGTGAAGTCAACCAAAGCTGCTTCTAAGAACATGATGGATGTTTAAGGACTGCAGGAATCAGTCCACAGATTGTCAGAACAGTTGAAACAAAGCTCAGGGATAGAAAAGAAAGGAAGGAATGTAAGGAGATTGAAAAAAGCCCGAGGGGAATTTGAGGAGAGATATGTCTAGAGAGAAAATCAGTAAAAGACAAAGCCAGAAAGAGACAGGTCAGATTCTCAGAAGGCGCTGACAATTTAACCCATTTTATGGGCTGCTCCTGTCAGAGCTCTGTGTGGAACAGTGGTAAATAAATGATATAATCATAACAAATGGTAAAATATATTACATTTAACATCAGTAGCAGGGTGAAATCTATACAACTGATCTGGAGTATTATTTCAGGCCACATTTGTTAGGGGAATTACATTTAGTTTCTGCTATAAAAACGTAACAATTTGAGATTTTTAACTTTTTCCTTTTTAACTAATAGATTTGCTGTAAAATTGTCAGAAAGCTACCCCAAATGTAGTAATGGGTTCTTAAAATCTGTTTCTGACTTGCGTGCATGGCTTCAGTCCTCTCTACCTGGATTTATTATTAACTTTTTCCATATTAGATCTTTTTCTGGTACTACATACACTGAAATTTTATATTTTTTTTTTAAATACTATTGTGTTATTTTTTCAGTCATTTGTTAAGATTAGGAAGACATATAAATTACTGTTCAATGATGTAAATATTTGTGATTACACTAAAGCCAATGTGATGACATGGATACGTTTTTCACCTATAATTCCAAGGATGGTGTATGTTAATGGTCATTTGTTTTGTACATTTCCTGGTGAGAAAACCATGAAGTAAAAACATTCTATAATAGTTATGAAAGAGGAGAAGTTATTTTAAATGAGTAAATATCTGTTGCAAGCTTTAATGGGGTTATGAAAAAGATAATTAAAATCTAAGTAAGATTGAAGTGAGGTTCAAATAAAATTCTGGAATAGAATTTAATTCTGGTTATGACACCAAATTTGAGTGTGATCTGAAATCCATTGAAATAAATAGTAAAACCATAATCCAATAATTAAATTCCTTTCATTAAGCATTTCTGCATAGGTATTAATTACTCTTAACCTTTAGAATCCCAGAACTTCTGAAAGTCAGTCACTTATGTAGGCAGGAATAAATATGGATTATTACATCTAACTTCAGGCCCTCAGACTGGATAATGATGCTATCACTTACTGTGTCAAAAGTCCACTGCTACACATCTCTACCTCCTATTAAGTATTCTTTGCTTTTGCCAACAGCTTTGAACTAAGTCCAGAAACTTAAGATACCTGAAGTAACTGAATAAATTTTTGGTTTAGATACCAAGAGTTATCAGTTAGGATAAATTATCATCAAGTAATCCATGTTCATAAAAAATATTCCATGTTTTCTATGTGTATCTGTTTGTATGTTATTCATAGAGAGGCTGTTGCATGATAAATGTTATTGTAGAGCAGTAGCTTGGCTGTTAGGTTGACATTCATGTGACAGTACTGAGGTTTCAATTATCTACTTGCATCAATCAATCTCTTAGTTTCCAACACTGTTGCCTGCAGTAATGTCACAGCTTTTCTGTCAGACAGGAGAACTTTGCGGGAAATGTTATTCATTACAGCTGCAAATCTGTCACTGTGCCTGGCATGGTTTGTTAATGACAACATTTATTTCAAAAAGACGTGTTTCGCTTTGTTGCAGGAGAGTTGACTTTGTGATCATAAAATATAATGAAATGCCAAGAAGATTAAGTGAATGAAGTTTGCCAAAAATGCAGCTAAAGTGATTCAGATCTACTAAAAAAAAATCACACACACACAAATACACTCCTTATATTTTGCTGAAAACATTTAATCACTTACTAGGAGCATCAACACGGGCAGAGGAGAATTGTTGGTTAGAATACAGTACATAGAGCACATGCACAAACCAGAAAGTTAGGGCTTCATTTGGCTTCTTTAATCCATAGTAACAGACAGTATCCAGCTCTTGTACTACTGACTTGTCATCTTTCTCCCTCACCTCTTCTTAAAGGACTGGAGCATCTTTCATGTGAGGAGAGACTGAGATTGCTGAGACTGTTCAGCCTGGGAAGAAGGCTCAGAGGGGGAAGTATACAGATTCCTGATGGAAGGAAATGAAGAGGGATCCAGACAGCTTCTTGGTAGTGCTTGCTGAGAGGAAAAGAGATTATGAATACAAATAAAAGAAATGCAACCAAACAAAACCAAACAAAACAATATCAACAAACCAACCAACCAACCAAAAAAACAAAAGAAAAAAAAAGGAAACAACAACAATAAAAAGAGCAAAACAATAGAAAACATCTAAACACACAAAAAAAATGCTTCTTTACCATGAAGATCATCAAACACTGGAGTAGGTTGCCCAGAGAGAGGTCATGGAGTCGACACCTGTGGTGATAACACTTGAGGGGACACAGTGCTGTACAACATTTGCTAGCTGACCCTGATTGACCAGGGGGTTTGGATCATATGACCTTCACCAGTCTTTCTGGGTAGGCTGATGGAGCAGATCATCCTGAGTACCATCACGCAGTACATGCAGAATAATCAGATGACCAGGCCCAGTCATGGGTTTATGAAGGGTAGTTCCTGCTTGACTAAATTGATCTCCTTCTACAGTGTGCTCACCTGCTCAGTGGATGAGGGAAAGGCTGTGGGTGTTGTCTGTCTGGACTTTAGTAAATCCTTTGACAGCATCTCCAACAGCATCCTCCTGGAGAAACTTGCTGTTCATGGCCTGTATGCATGTACTTTTTGATAGTAAAAAAATAGGCCCAAAGAGTAGTGATTGATGGAGTTAAATCCAGTTGGCAGCCAGTTGCGAGTGGTGTCCCTCAGGGCTCAGCACTGGGGCCTGTTCTGTTTGATATCTTTATCAATCAACCAGATGAGGGCATTGAGAGTACTCTTAGTAAGTTTGCAGATGACACCAAGCTGGGTGGAAATGTTGATCTGCTTGAGGTCAGGGAGGCCCTACAGAGGGATCTAGATAGACCTGATCGATGAGCCAAGGCCAGTTGTTTGGGTTTCAGTAAGGACAAATGCTGGGTTCTGCACTTTGGCCACAACAACCTCCTTGCAGTGCTGCAGGCATGGGGAGAAGTGTCTGGAAAGCTGCTCAGTAGAGAGACCTGGGGGTGTTGACTGATAGCCAGCAGAACATGAGCCAGCCATATGCCCAGGAGGCCAAGAAGGCCAATGGCATCCTGGCCTGTGTCAGGAATAGTGTGGCCAGTAGTCCCAGGGAAGTGATTTTACCCCTGTACTCAGCACTGGGGAGGATGCATCTTGAATTTGAAGGTACTAGAGCATGTCTAAAGAAGGGCAAGAAGCTGTTCGAGGGTCTCAAACATGTCTTACAAGGAGTTGCTGAAAGAATTGGGTTTGTTTATCCTGGAGTAAAGGATGCTCAGGGGAGACCTTACCACTCTCTACAATTGCCTGAAAGGAGGTTGTAGAGAGGTGTGGGTTGGTCTGTTCAGCCAAGTAGCAAATGATCAAAAAAGAGGGAATGGCCTTAAGGTGCAGCAAGGGAAGCTTACACTGGATATTAGAAAGAATGTCTTTACTGAACAGATTATCAGGCATTAGACTGGTTTGCCCAAAGAAGTGGCTGAGTCACCATCCCTGGAGGTACTTAAGAGTCCTGTAGACATAGTGCTGAGTGATACATGGTTTAGTCAAGGTCTTGTCAGGGTGTCATAGTTAGAGGGGCTGGGACCAGTTTATCATTATGTGGGTAGAAGCAAAAACTGCGTATTCTATACTCTCTATGTCATTGCTCGCAGGTTGTTAACAAATCATCTGTAGCAGCTGCCCAGGACACACCTTCACATCCATCCGGAGGAGTCCTCTCTGTTAATGGGACCATCAATACCTTGCCCGTGACTCATAGATAACCCACTCCGGGAGTTTAAGGGGCAGTCCCGGACCCACCGCCTGACTCACAGGACATCAACCCATTGTGAGATGCTCCGTCCAGGGGGGAGGAATCGAGTGCTGCCACCCAGAGATGGTCTGGGGGCTCAGGTCAGCACGAGGGACCCTGCCCCGCCTGATTTCCGGACCTGCCAGACCTTTGGGATCTACCCACTGTTTTTTCTCCAGAGGCCGTATCTTTTCCACGGTATCACTGCTCCAGTGGGACCATTTCGTTGGAACTGCTGCCACCACCCCAGCTGGCAGTGTCAGGTTCTATACGGACGCTGTTTTGGGGTTTTTCTTTGTATTGTTGCATTGCTTTTGTTTTGTATTTCTGACTTGAGTCTCTCAATGGTTTGCTTTTCAAACCATTACACAGTGTTAAGCTAATGATTGGAATAACTGATCTTAAAGGTCTTTTCCCATCTAGGAAATTCTTTAATTCTGTGACCTCCAGAAGTCCATTCCAACCTCAACAATTCTGTGATTCATGCATGTCTGGCAGTTTTCTGGGGGACTTGTCAGAATGGGATTGGGCTCTTGGAGGGGAAGATTAGGTATATTTTTCCCCCGTGGAAGCAGAAATTGTGCCCATTACACACATCCTAAGGATCCAGCTTTCTTGAGGTGGGAAGAACATTTAGGTTATCATAGGATTTATAAGCCTACCACATTCAAATGTGATCTTGCTCCTTCAGTTTATTTTTTTGAATTTGGGTCTGGTCATCTATTAGGAGAGAAAAAACAACAGAACATGTGCAAAAAAATAAAAGCCTACAGACTTTACTCAATAAATATAAAGTGCAAAGTGTTAGCTACAGACATCTACAAATTGCTTTTGATTTTTTTTTTGCAACATTGTAATGTTCATGAAGTTCAATAAGAAGTAAATGATCCAAGATATGCAATATAAGGCAGTTAGCAAAATCTCATGGTATGAGTAACTGCTAGAGGGTTTGCTTATGGTTCTTTGTCATAACCAGTAAAAGAAGCCATTTGACATTAGAAATAAACTTTCTCTTAGATTACATTAGATTGGACGTGTTCTATTTCTCTCTGCAAAGCTGTTGTGTGGAGAGCAATCAATAAAATATAAATGGAATTTATGCTAGACCTTGCCTTATGCCTTTAAGAAAAGTATAAGGGCATCACAGATATTGTACATGAGAAAAAGACATATAGAAATATTTATATTCTCTGTACATACAATGGAATTCCTTAAATCATCTGTACATGTGATAAGAGAATAAGATGCAATCAAAACAAGAAAAAATCCTATTAATTAGCTAACTGCTTGATTTCTTTCCTTCCTGGGATAACTCAAAGCAATTTGACATGTAGTATCATTGATATATTTCTCATGTAAGAATGCTGTCTTGTGAGCTTTTAAGCTCTCAAATAATTCCTTGTTAAATAAATAAATAAATACCTATTTATTAAAAATTGACAAGCTGAATAATTGGTCCTTGCTAGTTTTCCTAAGAGATAAACATGAGCTTTGTCTAGACATGCTGATTGTAATCCATGAAGCAATGATTAAAGAGTACTTATTGAGAGAGAATATTACAGATATCCTTGAATTAGAGATAGAATTCTGGAAACACAAATCCTAGAGAGATGTAATTTTCCACAGCTTTTCACTGATAAAAGTTTTGTGAGAACACTTAAGCAAGAGATGTACACGTGTAGAATCATAGAAGACCAGGTTGGAAGGGACTTCAAGGATCATCTCTTCCAACTTTTCTTGGCAAAAGCATGGTCTAGACAAGATGGCACAGCACACTGTCCAGACCTATCTTAAAAGTGTCCAAAGTTGGGGACTCCACCACTTCCCTGGGGAATTATTGTAGCCATATTTCAATGGCTAATTTTTCTCATCATGAAATATTTTCCTCTTGTGTCCAATCAGAATCTCCTCAGAAGAAACTTGTACCCATTGCCAGTCATCTTTTCCATGTGACTCCTTGTAAAAACCAGAGTTATCATCTTCTTTGTAGCCATCCTTTAAATATTGGAATGTTGCTTGCTGTCTCAGAATTCAGCTAGCATGTAACTTTAAATAAATAATGCAGTTAACATATTGCTCATTCCATAAATAAATAAAGTCCACGCTTAAAGGAAAAGTAATTGTAGTGTTTATCAAGATATAAAGCAAAATTTTTGAGAATGAGGGAGCAAAAACTTGCCCATATTCCCATAGAGGAAATAGAGAGTTCTTCTACATACAATAATTGACTTCAAATGGTTTTTGCATTTATATTGGTTTGTATAGTTAATTTTGTAAACAGAAGCAGCCTTGCTTCTGATTTCTAACTATTTAAGGGTCAAATACATGTCAGACTATACAGTACTTAATCTTAAATAAGAAACCACATAATCAAGATGACTAAAATGTTAAGCAGTCCAGGTGAAAACATAAGAACTGATTTTTTTATAAGCTTTCATTCTGATTCTCTTTGAAAGTCCAATTTAATACAGAGTTATATATGGTGTTATAAATAGATATTATGTAATCCTTGCATTTCAGTGTCAGCATTGCTTCATATTTCCTGAAAAAAGAAAATTTCATTCTTCTCATAAACATGCTGAGGAGAATTTCTGACATAGTAAAACCATATATTTAGATAATTGCAGTTACACTGTTGCAATTTATGGATATCACTGAATTAAAGTGGTGTACGTGAGAGAAGGCGGAGAGGGCACGTGTGAGTAATAGCTGTTGGTAAATATAGGCAATTCATCCTCTAATTTCATTGACTATCTGTAGGCCAGACTGTCAGCCAGCATTCAGAGAGGACAGACTATGACCATGCCAATGACCCTGGAAAATGCACATTCTTGTTAATTTTTGCCATCTTGAGATTCTATTACTCAGAATAGCCAAACTACTTCAACATATTGGCTGCCTTCTCTTCTCCTTTCTCTTAGTGTCCTTGTACTACGTGCCATTTCCCATCAACAGTAAGGACTGACACCTCTTTGGTTTTTCAGATCTCTTCTTAACAAGTTAGTGTTTTGTGCCCTCTAGTAAATTGCCCATTTCTCTAGGAAATTTATTACCAATTGCCTTCACATCTTGTGGCTTAGTTTGCCCCCTTATTCATAGCTGAATCTCTGATCAAATAACCTCTCCTGTTTGCTACCAGAAAATATTAAAGGTGTTCCAATAGCTTCTTAGACGACTTAGATATTGCAGTATAAATTGTTCTCCCAGCACCTAGGGTATCTTTGTAGACCTGTTCTTTCTTTTTCTAAACAGGAAGAAATCCTTTCTTGAAGAATTATTTCTGTTTGCAGATATATGAACCAATGTGGATTTATTTCCCAGAAATTAAAAAAAAAAAACAGAAAATCACGTTTACTCTGACTTGAAGTGCTGCCAACATAAGCTCATTTCCTCTCTTGTAATGTGTTAAAATGCACATCAGGAAACTTGTATTACTCTGTGTGACTGCAAAGAGCATATTTAGGAAGCCAAGAAACAACTTTCCTGTTTCCAACAAAAATACTTATGGATAAATAATCTGCTGGCCTGCTACCATTTTTTTCTCAATTCCTAATGAACTCTGTGATACTTCTTTCTAAGAAATATATCAAAATGACAAATCAATTTCTAGTTACTGTATTTCTAGTGTATGTGATTTTCTATTTTGACATATTTGCCCAAGAAAGGTCATCTTCTAAGGGGACAGTTTTGTCCCAACCTGATTTTGTAGATGCCATAAACATGATAGCATGGTTAATTTTCCACTGTGAGAGAAGTCCAGAATAAATGGCAATGAAAGACAATGGCACACACTTTACATGTCACCTTGGTCTACCTGGGCTTGTTATCTCTACAAAACATGATCAGACTCTACAAAGGCCTTCAAGTATGTCCCTGTTTTAGAAGATCTGCCCGTAAACTACTGCGGACTCCTCTTCAGAGTACTGCAGGTGACTTGTATAGCTCAGTTCCTCAGTATGGTTGGTCATGCATTGTTCCTTGACCCCATAACCACACTTCTTCCCCGCATATCAATTTTAGAGCCTGTAAGAGTCCCCAAACTATCTTTTATTAGGATGCTGCCTGCCTGACAAATGCACCCTAGGTTATCTTTCTACCTCAGTGACATACCACCATAAGAAAAATGTTCTTATTCACCTGTATGCAGAGCCTTCAGGTTTTCTGGGAGTATCCTACTCAAAGATCGGCTGCTCCACCAGAGCCTCTCTTCTCAAGGTAACCAAATCCTTGATCAATTTCAGAGTCTACTTCTTCTATATACCTGTCCCAAAGTCTCTCACAAAGAGTTAATCTAAAGTGAGTCTTCAGGAGGTGTCATTAGGTCCTTAAATCTATGGCTGCCTTCAGTGACACTACTTTTACATCTGCACAGGCTGATCAGCTGTATGATATTTTCAGGGTCATACACAGCTGCATCATGGTTTTATTTATAGATTCTGTTTTACATGATCATGTTATATCATATATTATATTATGCATGGATGTTGTTATGGTTCATGCATTTAGTTTTTTATTAGCCACATTTATCTAGAACAGCAAACATGATTGATGTGACAATATAATAGCTATGATCTTGTTTTCTGTGTATTGCAGCTTTCTATTCCTGAGTTTCTTGTCTTCATTATGTTTTGAACCATGTTAAATACAGGAGAAAGTCTCAGAAATGAAAAAAAAAAACAAAAACAAAAATGAGAGTTTAATTAGAATAACTTGAGTGGAAAAGTATAACTGCTACTTGCAAATGGAGAGTTTATTAAGAGTTCTCATTACAAAAATGAGATCTAAATAGACCTAGAATTAGCCATGGAAAGCAAGAGAAATACAGTGCATATGATAGGAGTGTAATGTGCTTTTTCCAGATGGTTAGACCATATCCTCATTCTCTAGAAAAATGGACATGATCTTAGAAACTGTTGTTTACGATAAGAAACTGTCCTAAATCTGCTGATGTTTTTTTCATACCCTAAAAATTGCTTATGTATAAGAAGCCTACTTAAATCACATAAGCATTTCCAAAAGTACAAGGTAATGAAAGATCATATGAATGAAGCCATCTTCTTGAGCTTTTTATGGACTAATAGATTTTAATGGCAAACCATTAAGTTTCTTGACTATGATTTCAGTAATATCAGCCAGATCAATTAAGTTTCCTGAACTAATTGAACTAATGTCTCTGAAGTATTTGATATATATAAAAGAATATAGTCTACATCCAAGAACAGTCATTGTGAAAACATTTCTCTTTTCACCTTATGCTTCCAACACTTGTAAATTTCTTACTGTTTTAGAAAAAAAAAAAAGAAGTTTCTTGTTTCCTGTCTGGATTTCTCTTGTTTCAGTTTGTGGACATGAAATGTTTGTATAGTAGATACAGTAAGTGGAAAAGAAGGCAGTGATTTCCCACCCCTCATCTTTCTGTATACAGACAGTCATAAAATGATCTGTTAACAGTATTTGAAAAATGGAATTATCATGACTAGTTTCCAGTCACTCTGTGTTTTCCTGTGATTTTCCTCTAAAACTCCAGTTTATGAACAAACATGTTTAGCTGTGCACATCAAATCTGAAGGCAATCAAAACACAAGACAGGATGTCAGAAATGGAAGTTATATAGCTTCATTTCTCTGCTTTATGATTCTGTTTACATGTTTAAGGTTGTATTAATCTTCCAGATTTTTCTCTCAGAGATTTTTGTCTGTTGATGAGAAACATCGAAATTTCCAAGTCATTTTCAGAAACTTTTAAGAATAGTGAACATAGTCTTAAGTATATGACCTTGCATTTATCACATTGATACATATTCTTAGTAAGAAATTTATTAATCAGTTTATGTTGTTCAACACCAGTGGCTTGTTTTTTTATTTACTGCAGTAAATCTTATTATTTGCCAACCTGCCAACAATCAATTGTATAGTTACCTTCAGATGGTTGCCAATAAGAATGTAATTAAGAATTAAGCTTTCCTTTAAATTTATCAGCTTTCTTTCTTTTACATTTATTTTTAGAGATGTGCTGGCCTGTTTTTAATTAATTTATCATTTAATCTATGCCCTATTAATTTTATATTATATTAATTTCGGGCAGCAAGTAAAATTACACAGTTCCTGTGGCATATTAAATTAAAACTAATGGTTTTATCAGCCACTTAAAAAAAATCTAAAAAAATTCTCATATTATGTTATTTTGACAAGGTCTGATTGATATCAATTAAATTATTAACCTGCTTTGGTTTTTCCATTAATTGAACTTCATACCAATTGTTCCATTCTTCTGCCTATAACTGATGCTATGACAGGATTATAATTACTTGAGTCACTATGTAGCCTTTTAAAATATTGGAAGAAAATGATGTTCCTTCAACTTCTCTGGAATTTTCTCAGTATTCCAAGATTTATTATGAATTAACATTAGATTCTAAAGACCTTCTCTTTCAGCTCTTTAAAAATATTCGTTGTAAAATTTTAATTACCTACTATTGGGGATGGATAAGCACAACTTCCCTAGAGAGTCCTTAAACTTTCCAAGAGTTCTTGCATTTCAAAAATCCCATGCATTAGTTATATATTTTTCCACTGAGGTTTTATTTTTAGAACGATTTCCATAATACTGGCGGTTAGCAAATGATTTCCTAATAAATTAGCTTTGCCTTTTAATTTCCAATTTTCTCCTTAATTTAGAATTTCTACTAATTTTAGTACAGATCTTAGCCATGAATCAGGGTGTTGGTGAATAATTTAAGCTCTAATGTTCCACATTGTTCACAGGGCCCTGACTGCTATAACGGGTGGCCCTACTGAGTGAATAGCAGTAAACTTACAAACTAAGGTTGATAGTTGGATCTGCTTGTCAAACTTCACCAAATGCCCCAGCAGCTTGCTGTAGCTCTTCTTCCACTCTTTTCATTTCTTCACAGAGCCAAAAAAGAAGTTGAACCTCTAAGCCTGTCATTGGTTGTCTTAATATGTTCATAGAAAAGGTGTTTCCAACAAGAAGGAATCCGTATTTTCATTGCCACTCTTTTCTATTCTCTTGTTAGTCCTTATGTCAGTAGTGTTCATGCATGGCAGGGAAGGATCACAAAAAAGGAGCCATCGGATGCCTGTCTAAATACTCCACAGGGTGGCTATGTTGATTGTACATCAGAAAAAGCAGATGAGCTGCAAAAATTGATCTACACAGGCAGATTTTTTTTTTGTTTGAATGTCACTGATATTTACAGCATTTATCAAAATTTGCCCAGGGTTTCATTTTAATAGCATGAGAAAGAAACAAATCAGCAAACAAAAGTTTTCTTGTAAATGGAAGAGAACCATAATAACTGTGTTCTATAGAATTATATTGAGGAATAAAACAATGTAAAAAGAATTCATAGCAATATTTTTTTTGGTCAGGATGTAGCTGCTAGGCTTTTAATTTTCATTCAATGAATCTGTTGTTGTTTTTGTTAAAAATTGACTTCATGTTTTTTTCTTTTTAATTTAGTCAATGCGAAATGTTTCCAGCAAATAACTTAAACCAAATTTTGTCAACACATGGACTATTTCCTCCACTTCATGCAGAATGACTTGAACTGGTAAGATTAATTACCATAATTATGGCCATGATAGAATAATACCATGACCTTAATAACCATATTTTAAATTTCTCTGTACTATCAGTTAAAGAAGGCTTTTATTTCTACAGATAGTATTTTTGGAGCTATTTTAGATGTAAAGTATAATGATGGAAAATCACAACTGATATACATATCTTTATTTTTTCCTACTCTTGGTTATATATGTGCAAATCCTGACTTTTTTATTGTGCATGTCATATGTTATTACTGATGCAATTTTCAGTAGTGATATTTTATCTTTTGAGGTTAGTATATATCAAAGAGCTCATCACTCCAAAAAAAGAGGTTGTTTAACAAAGGTCTAGCTGTATCAGTCATGGCTTAGGTGATGCTTTCTCTGTGGCAGGTCCAGCTGCCACTGTATTTGATGATGTTTAAGGCTTACAGTGCACCTGATGCTCTCACTGGTACATGTTCTCTCTCATGCATCACAACAAATAGGCGGGGTGGGAAAAAACGGTCCTGAAATATTCCAAGTGTTGCACAGCACTCCTAGCAATGAAATGTCTGCTGGATCAACCTGACTCTGATGATAATGTCTCTGGTACAGCAGAACGGACTTGTAGATAACATTACCCTGGATCTCTTCCTTCCCCCATCCTGCCCACTTAAAAACACAGGTGTAAACCTTCAGTTTAGAGAACAGCAGTCCCTATAGACCATATTTCAAATTTCTCTTCTGGCTGCATGAAACTATAGTAATTCCTTAATTGTGCTTTTATCCAGTGGATATGAAACATTTATGATTTTCTTGGAACATAAAATGATTATATGACTGGTTTAGTAAAGATCTGAATAGTCTCTCAGGTATTTTCAATGTCTGAATTGAATTTTCTTGGAGATACAATAGATATTTAGAAGACATTAATTTTTTATAACTACTGGGCAATAGTGAGAACAAATGTGACAAGAGCTGACACTAAGCATCATGGTTGTGGGTAATGAGAAATGTTCCTGTGTAATACATTGGGAGGTGAGGGATACATGAACAACAGAGGAAAAAATGTACTTAAAGGTAGACTTCATTTTTCTGATCCTATTTAAGACCACCACAAGCTATCCCATTAATAAATTTTGCTTTGTTTTGAAATTTTTTTTTTCTCAGAATAGGGGAGATGTGGATGTAGGCATTCTCCTTTGATGTAGGCATCTGAGATATATCACTAAGCTTAGAACAGAAGGCTCCCGAAGAATATTAAATGTCCTGTGAATTTGTACATTTACCCTAAAAAGTACATGAGAATTGTCACCCTCATCCCAAAGGCAGAAGGCAGCTTCCTCTCTTAGCAGGGGATCTCTGGAGGATAAACCTGCTGTGTATTGATTGGTCTGCCTGGTATCACATTCTCTTTGGCCAGAGGTAAATGAAAGACATGGGGCCTGACCAAAAAAACACAACCCACACCTGGCTTGATGGAAAGACTCCCCACAGGCTTCAGATCAAACCTTTCATCTCCAAAATGATATGTAGGCTCCATTCAGCAGCAGTAAATGCAATGTGTAAAAGAAAATATATGTTTGTTTCCATCAGGTAAGGACAACATTATGGCAGTGTCTTAACTTGACAGCATCCATGGTGGCAAATGGGGCTATGCTGATGTATCATATTCCGCTTGGCTTGAACTAGACATGACTGAGGCAACCAAGGTGTATTGCCAGAAAAATCTCTTCTTGAGAAGTATTAACTGGTCTTTTTAGGTTTTTAGTCCCTTTCATTGTTTTTATTTGTTTTAGCTCACTCTTTTTTTTAATTACTTTTTATTTTCCGATTGCAGGAAAGTAACTAAGCTCATACCTTGATGTGATAATTTAATATATAAAAAGAAAACACAGGAATTTTCCTTGGTCTGCTTTATTTAGATGTCTAGAACCAAAGAAAGACCATTAAAACTGAAACAGCTGGAATCCTCTTATTTCTCTGAACTTGTGAGAGACAATTCTCTTACAGCCTTTCAGTTAAATATTGTAATTTCTCAAATTGTCAGAAGAAAAAGAGAACAAGAACACATTCATTGTAAAGTTGTCAGTATTCTTGTTTTTCTCATTTTTATTTTTATTCTTGTTATAGCAATTATATTCACAATATATAGTATTTGCTTTCTTGTTATGTTGAGGGAACTATTTGCTGCCTAATCGGTTTTGAGAAAATAAGAACAGTTTAATAATTTCAATAAAATAGAACAATAATAACAACTACAAGAAGAATAATACTAAGGAAAGGGAAGATAACAAAAAGAGAGAAAGAAACCCCAAGAAAATCAAGTGATGCACAATACCATTGCTCACCACCCTCTAACAGTTGTCTGAGCACTGATCCAGTCCCCCAGCCAACTCACCCCAGTTTATATACTGAACATGATGTCGTTTGGTATGGAATATCCCTTTGGCTAGTTCAGATCAGCTGTCCTGGCCATTCTCCCTATTTATTTATTTAATAATAATTGCACTTTTTATTGTACAAAAGTTGTTTGAGAAAATAGAAGAAAAAAAAACCTTTCTGTTTTGAAGAAAAGAGAACTCAAGGTTATTTTGGCAGGAAAATGATTTATGTGTATTGAATTATATACTTTACTGGTCAAGAAGCAATCTCTTAACAAGTAAGAAGTAATTGCAGTGTTTTATTGCAGCCACAGATAGTCCTATCTGAGAGACAAGGTTGACCCAATGGAGGGATAATGAACACAAGCAATAGACACAGAACCTTATGCTCAACAACATAGCTTTAGTGGTAACCCGAGGAAGAACAAATTGCCATCCAAGCACAAGGCAAAATTATGTTCCAGAGGCATCTACCTGACTGTGGGTTAGCCCTGTCTGACTCCCAGTGAAGGATTAACAGAGAAATAATGGGAGTGCTGCCTATGCATAGGTGCATTATGTACATGTAAGTGGAGAAGGTGGAATTTAAATAATCATATTCCTTCTCCCCATCGTCTGGTCTCAGCAAAAAAGTTTTGGCAAAAGGAGTGTTTGCTGTCATTTAACAGCATAAGGAACTATAGATTGACTTGATTATAGAAGCAACTCTCAGACTTCACCACTTAATCATGCAAAAACCTAAAGATGGCTTGAGAACTAAAATTTAAGCTTCAGGGTTCAAAAGCTCTGATGGGAGAGTATCTTAGCTGCATGACTGGGACCAGCCATGCAAGCTGAGGTCCTTCTGACCTACTATTTAAAGCACAGGACTGGGAAAATGAGCTGTGGTGAGGCGAGTGTTCAGTGCAAAGCTGAGATTCAAATCCGGGCATGTTGCAGCTGCAGGGAAGACTACTGAGATGCCTTCTTCTGAGATGCCACTGAGCTGAGGAACAACACTGTATACCGGTAAAGGTTAGGGGTAGACACACTGGAAAGCAGCCCCCTGGAGAGGGACCTTGGCGTCCTGGTGGACAATAAGTTTTCCATGGACAAGCAGTGTGCCTTTGTGACCAGGAAGGCCAATGGTATCCTGGGGTGAATAAAGAAGAGTGTGGCCATCGGGTTGAGTGAGGTTCTTCTCTCCCTCTACTCTGCACTAGTGAGACCACATTTGGAGTATTGCATTTACTTCTGGTCTTCTCAGTTTGAGAGGTAGAGGGAAATACTGGAGAGAGTCCAACAGAGAGATACCAAGATGAAGGGACTGGAACACCTCTCTTATGAGGAAAGGCTGAGAGCCCTGGGGCTGTTTAGCCTGGAGAAGAGAAGACTGAGAGGAGATCTTATTAATGTTTACAAATATCTGAAGGGTGGGTGCCCTTCAGGTAGGTTGAGAAGTAATGGCAGGAAGGTGAAACACAGGAAGTTCCACCTCAAGATGAGGAGAATCTTCTTCACTGTGAGAGTGACAGAGCAGTGGAAAAGGCTTCTCAGGAAGTTTGTGGAGTCTCCTTCTCTAGAGACTTTCAAAACCTGCCTGGATATGTTCCTGTGTGGCTTGCCCTGGCTGTTCCTGTGCTGGCAGGAGGGTTGGACTCGATGATCTCCAGATATCCCTTCCAACCCTTATCATTCTATGATTCTACAATTCTTGCTGGGGCTGGTTCTGGTATACTTACTGCTCCTGCCAACTGCCTGTCTGCCCGAGTGTAATGGTTTGAAAAGCAAAACAACGAGGGACTCGAGTCAGAAATACAAAACAAGAGAAAATTCAATGGTACAA
>JANHFX010026335.1:5158-17115 GCA_027560015.1 Chloroceryle amazona
CCTGGAGGGGTTTCCAAGCCCCCCATGGAGCTGTGGTGCTGAGGGCCAGGGGTCAGTGGTGCCCTGGCAGTGCTGAGTTAAGGGTTGGACTCCATGATCTGAAAGATCTCCTCCAACCAAAATGATTCTATGACTCTAACCCAGAAGGAATCACCTCCGAGTGCCCGGGCACGGCGAGGAGTCTCCAGGAGGCAGCCCTTTGCTGACAGGAGGGTGCAAAGGGGGTGAAGCACGTGCAGTCGCTTTTACTCACTAATGTATTTTTATTTAATATATTTATACATCCACTTACAAAAACTTGGACAAGGAGGGAAGTACTGAAAAGGAAATACATTTTTTAGCGGAGTAGGAGCGATGCCTGTGGTTTGAAACAAAAGGCTGTTGGCAGGATGATGCCATAAAGGAAAGGAAAAGAAAGGGAAACTGCGTTTAAATTCATTCAGATAAGCGAAGGCCAGAAGACCTTATGACAGAATTTTCCATTAATTCCTGCACTTTCAGTTCTCTACCATAATCACATTACCTCCTGACTCCTCTGTGCAAATGGTGTTGTGGTGATTAGTACTGGTTACTGGAATTACACTTCAAAAAGCTGTTCAAAATATCACAATAATGCAACAGGGCAAAGTCAGGCAAGACTTTCGTGGTGGGTGTTTTAAAAGTTTTATTAAATGAACTTGTAAAACGTCTTCAGCTGCCAGAAGTCACAGTGGGACAAGACAAGGACAAAAGGAGCGAGGAACGAGCTGCTTTGTTTTGATTCGCATAATGTATTGAATTGTAACTTGAAATTTAATTTTTAGTGTAATTCTTTTTCAGAACCTGTGATCAAACCCTTCTGTTTGGCCTAAAACATGCTGTTCCATTTCAAAGGCAGTATTTTGTTTGCTTGCATTTTAAGATTTCTGTTACTGAAATTTAAGAAAAAATTGAATTCCTTTTTCAAGGGTTTTCAAATAAAAGGTCATTATTCTTCTGAATTAAATTATTTCAAGCTTTCCATTCTTTCTTGGAGCCAAAATGAGTTTGTATTTCAGGGTTCCCCAGTCTGATTATTTTTCCCCAAAGAAGTCTGCACTGGAGCATTTCAGCCAGTAAGCAAAACAGAAAGGGATAGAAAGAGAAACTGAGGCACAAAGAAGTTCAATTCCTTTGCCAGTGTCTCATTAGATGGCAGTCGCTGTTAGAAATAGAAATGGCACCTCCTGAATTCCCCTTTAAGGTGTAAAACAGTAAAGGACATTAAAGAGTTAAATTATTAGATGCAAAATACACTATTAGATGCAAAATAAGTTTCCAGTGGTAACCGTTATGAACCACAGAGCTCATCAAGACCGCCAGAACTGTGCACGTTGCCTCCAACCTCTTGTTCCCTGCTCCAGTCCCTGGTGAAGTCTGCGTGGTACAAGTCATCACGGTAGAGATTTTTCTTTTCATGTCTCTCTCTTTTCAGAAAGTCTCTTCCTCGCTGTCGAAGAATTAACAGGATGCTTTCCAACGAGTCCACACCTCCTCCTGCGTTCAGCCGCTCCCACTCCCAGGCCTCCATGGACAGCACCTCCATGGAGGACTTCTGGTGTGAAGTGGAGAGCATCAAGGAGAGCAGTGAAGATGGAGCTGAAGAAGCAACACTCTTGGAGTTCAAACCTGCTGATGGTGAGTACACGGACACTACTTCTGCCTCACACCATGGCTTTGCCTTCAGTCGTGCCCTGATCTCCCTCTTCGTGCTACCCACTCTGAGCAAAAGTACTTGGTCAGGTCTCTGATCACTGTAGCTCCAGTGAACATCACAGTCCGTGTACAAGACACCACTGGAAAGAAATAAAAATTGAGTCTGGTTTGTGCACCGAGGCTGGTAACTGGCTTCTGAAGTAAGTTGGGGATTTTCTGGCTTGCTTTTATCTGTGCTTCAGGAGGACAGATACAATGGGATTCAGAAAAGAGAGGCACTAAATGAAAACTTCACCTTCAGCATTAGAGAAACTAAACCAAAACCTATTAAAAAACCCCAAAAAGTTAATTTAGTGTACTGGGATTTTCAATTTTCTGGCTTTGGATAGGATATAGTGCAGAAGTTATGAAAGTCTTGAAGCAGCTTTTAGTTGCCTGTTGTTTAGTGCTAGCAGAAATTTGATAATGGGCTGTTTCTCTGAGATTGCCCAGTTTAGGTGCACTTCAGAGAGAGAACAGAGGTAAGTCTGAATAGATCAGAGAATGGTTTGAGTTGGAAGGGGCCTTAAAGATCATCCAGTTCCAACCCCCCCTGCCATGGGCAGGGACATCTCCCACTAGAGCAGGTTGCTCAAAGTCCCATCCAGCCTGGGCTTGAACACATCCAGGGATGAAGCATCCACAGCTTCCCTGGTCAGCCTGTGCCAGGCTCTCCCCACCCTCAGGGGGAAGAATTTCCTTCTTATTTCCAACCTAAATCTCCCCTCTTCCAGTTTCAAACCATCACCCCTCATCCTACCACTACAAGCCCTTGTAAGAAGTCCCTCCCCAGTCTTCTTGTAAACCCATGGCCCGTATGGATATAGACATTTCAAAATTGATTCATAGCTTATACAAATTCTGCTAAGGGTGTTACCACCTCATTCTGTTACCTTAACGTTCTGCCCCTTCCTTTTTCATAATGGATTTGGCTAAACCTGCACCAGGCAGCCCTAGCTTGCTCTTAGATCATTTGATAACATCTAGAACAGCAGTTCTCATGCTTTTTCCAGTTATGACCCCACTCACGGAGTCATTACATTGTGCAACACAAAATGCCAGGTGTTGCTATAGGATGAAACTGAATTTCTTTGGAGGTGATGACCTTCTGGGAATGGCTGCAACCCTTTTGTTGCCCACGGCCACTGGTCTGGTAAGTGCTGATCTAGGGGTAGATTTTGAAACAATGATGTGTTCTTCCCACACAATTATTGACATGAGTGATGGTAGATTTTTCTTACCTTGACGTGCAAGGGGGGGGTGATTAATTCTGCTATCAGGAAAAAGTGGGAAACTTTGAACTGGGTATCCCTGACTTGTCTGCATGGTCAGGGCAGCATCACCTACCTGTGAGTTACCAAGCTGGCTAATTTAGTAGGACAAGGTGATGCAGGAGCCCACTTCCCACATCCTTAGAAACTTTTCTATCACTGCTGAGCTAAATCTTCACAACCGTGCAAATTCTGCTGCAGTCCCATGTCCCCTTTGTCTGATTACACCTTGTTGTATTGCATTGATTTTCTTCCACCTCTGTCCAGAATTAAAAATGAGTCTACAAGGCAAAATGCAACACATCTCTGCGCTTCATTTACCTTCACCCCATTGTTTTAAACACGTATAGATTGCATACCCTCCACACAACCAGGCACTGCTTGTCCTAGTCATTAACTTTGGGAATATATTCAGTCTGGGATTATAAATCTTGGTAGTAATAGTGAGTTCTCTTAAGCTCCTAATAGGATAATACTCCTTGCCAAGGATCCAAACACTGAAAATCAATGTGGAAGTCCTCTGGGCAAAATAAACCCAAATATTTGTCACCTCTTGGAGAGGAAGAGATGGAGAATCCTTAAGAAGGAAGTCAGAGGGTGGTAGCACCGATATCGTTGGAACCACGATGCTGCTATTTGTGGAGTCTCCTGCTCTGGAGACTTTCCAGCCCCACCTGGCTCTGTTCCTGTGTGGGCTGCCCTGGGTGACCCTGCTCTGGCAGGGGGGTTGGACTCGATGATCTCCAGAGGTCCCTTCCAACCCCTACCATTCTATGAATCTGCCTACATTCTGGTGTCAAGAAGAGGCAATAAAAGGAGAGTAGAAATACCAACCTGCCATTAAGACCAGTGCTGGGACCAGAACAGTAAGTGCATTGACTGGTTGTTTCACAGAGCATGTGTTTATCTGTAGCACCTCTTCTTCACTCAGGGCTGGACTGTGACCATTGTCCCCTTTCAAGCAGACAAATAAATAAGGACTGACAGCAAAATTTAAAATGAATAAATGAGTGAGGCTTGAGGAGGCTCTGAGCACCCTGCTCTAGTTGAGAATGTCCCTGCTCTCTGCAGGGGGTTGGACTGGATGGCCTCTGGAGATCTCTTCCCACCCAGACACTTCTATGATTTCAGGAAGGTAGATTGGGAGTTTCTCCCTGTGTTCTGGTGACAGGGGGTATTCATTTAATGTAACAAGTAGCAAACTCCAACCCTGGATTGGCTTTGCACGGCAAGGTTTTGATGGTGGGGGGGTGTACCTGCAGGTGTGGCTCTGGGAGAAGATGCCAGAAGCTTTCTCCAAGTTCAACAGATCCAGGAAAGAAAATGCTTTTTCATGCAGTTCATAATTGACCTATGGAACCAGTTGTAGTGTTAAACCAGTGGAGAAATGGCTATTGAACAGGATTCAAGATGATATTAATCACTCATGAAGAAATGCTGGGGTTGGTCTTTAATTATTAAATCATTTTGATTGAAAAAGATCTGCCAGGTCACCACTAACCCCTGTCCCTCAGCAGCACATCTCCATGGCCTTCAAACCCCTCCAGTGACTCCACCCCTGCCCTGAGCAGCCTGGGACAGCCCTGGAGGGGAAGAAATTGTCCCTCAGCTCCAACCTAACCCCCCCCTGGGGCAACTGGAGGCTGTTGAACTTGAGGATGATACTTAGCTTGCAAGGATAGCTATGTCTGCAGCTTCTACCCTGACCAATTTGATACCTACCCCTCCCTGACCCTTGCTCTTTAATGAGCAGCTCTGACTCTTCATTGCCTTGTTCAAAGCAGGCTGTTGCACTAGCTGGATATCATGCTTCCCCCAGTACAGCATCTTCACTAGGTGCCTGATTATTAGCTGTCTCTCTGGCATCTCAGATCACATCCTTAGTGTGCAAATACGTTATTCTATGGCATACTCCACTATTTTTGCTCATTCTGATTGGAATACCAATCTATTTTCCACCTGCCAAAGGCTTCATCTGGTACAATGTGGTTACTTTCAGTGACCTTGGTGAGTCAGGTTAGTTACTCACCTGCCTTCTTCACACGAGTATGTTGATGCAAAGGATGCTGATTTTCTTCTGAGCCTCTCCTCTACAGACACTGCCAAAATGGACAGTGACAAGAGTATATTAACATACACTTGTGGCCTAAGAAAGACTGAAAGTGAAGTCTTCTGGAGGTACAGGCTATGGCAGAGGTCCACCATGCCCTCTCCCTCCCTTAGCAGGTCTGGTAACACGTTCTCTTCCTCCACAGAAGGGGAGCTGGAAGCAGAATGGCTGCAAGATGTAGGTTTATCTACGCTGATCTCGGGAGCTGAAGAAGAGGATGGCCAAGCCCTGCTGTCCACTCTGACCCGAACTCAAGCTGCTGCCGTCCAGAAGAGGTACAACACCTACACTCAGACGCTGAGGAAGAAGAACAAGCACACAGTCCGGGATGTGCGGGACATCTTTGGCACCAATGACTCTTCTGTAAGTAGCTAAGGCATCCCAGTGAATGCTTTTGAGCTTAATTTTTGTGCATTTTGCAAGTAGCTCATCAAACCTTCTATCAGACAGGGGCCCTTTTCTGCTGACGATGTAGAGAGCACCAGTAGCAGTTCCTGGCACTAAGTCCAGATGTTTAATGCTGTATTTACTACATTTTGAGAGGAAAGGAATAAACCAAATCCAATAGATGGTGCAGAGTTTTGCAACTAACCTGTAAGAGAACGTCGGAGCTGTCGCCAGCCTTCCTCCTGCAATCTCTTCTCATTTAGTCCTTTAGTTTGGGGGAAATTGGTGAGTTACTCTGGGCAACTCTGCCAATTTTTGCTGGCTTCTGGACCACTTGCTATTTACTCAGCAGCCTCGGTGGTGAAATAAAACTTCTTTAATGAAGCAACCAGGGTATAACATGCACAAGCAACTAAACACCTGCCAGCATGAGTGTGACTGGTAGAGAGGCAGTTACATTTCATTTAGGGAGCGAATGAAGAATCTATTCACTGTTCACTTGCTTCACAGCATCAGAAATGAGTGTTGCCTCTGGTGGCTTCATCCACTTTTCCCTCTAAACAACCCAAATCCCATCCCTACACGTTTCAATTTTGGTGAACACAATCAAAGGTGTGAGAGAGCAACTGTAAAATTGTAGTTATATTAAAATTACAAAGAAATAATGGTTGGGGAGTTAAGTGATTTGTCTCCAGTTTAAGAATCTGGGCTCTTTTGAACCTCTTGCACAAATGACCCAGCAGCAGCCAGTAGTTTCCTGTGGGCAGACTTTCTTGCATGAGAAGTAAGCAGGCATGTTTGCATGAACATTAAAAAGCTGATGGCACTTCTTAGATTAGCTCATTTCCCCTGAGTCAACTATCAGCAAACCTTTAACATTAAAAAAATTAAATATATATATATAAAATAAAGCTTAAATGTCCTGATGAAGTTCAATCAGCCAATTAAATGTTGTGCCCATTCTCTCAGAGGGGCACGTGTTGGATCTGGTTTGGACCTGATTATTTTTCACCTCTGATTCTTACTTGCTAAAGGAATCGGGAGCTTCAGAGTCATTGCCCTGCAAATCAATGCCTTACCTCCTCCGAGTTCTGCGTTGCAAAGGTCTGAAAGATAAGACAGACTAATTAAGGCCTCTAATTCTCCTTCCCACAGAAATAAGCAGTTCTGCAGGGTGTTAAACACAGAGCACACTTGGGGCTTGT
Source organism: Chloroceryle amazona (assembly GCA_027560015.1). Taxonomy (NCBI): domain Eukaryota; kingdom Metazoa; phylum Chordata; class Aves; order Coraciiformes; family Cerylidae; genus Chloroceryle; species Chloroceryle amazona. Next base: position 11,845 of record JANHFX010026335.1, read on the forward strand.
GCTCCAACCTGAGGGTTTCCTGAGCAGTCCTTTCTATTAGGTATAAGCTGAAGCAGCCTCTCACCCTCTGCTGCCTCTTTGGACAAGGGCTACAGCCCTACCTTTGGGATGAATCCATTTGGGAACGTGATCTACATTAAAAACAACCTGGCCAAAAAAATCCAGAAGAGCAACAGGAGCCAGAGAGGACAAATCTCAGCATGGCCATCAGGAAAAGGACTGCTTGAGATGATATAAAGGAGGTTTGCTTTCCCAACCTGCCCTTTCCTTGAGAATAGAAGAGGTAAACACTTTGCAAGGAGCAAAATAGCTCTAATTGCCTCAAATAACTCTATAATCCCCTCCATTAGGAGGATGGATTTACACCTTCTTCCCAACAACCTAAGCTTTGTGGGTGCCTAGAGGGCTGGGTCACAGGATGGATTACTCCCTTCTGTAGCTAATGATGAGAGAAAAGGTGATTAGCTCACGAGAGTCACCCGAGATGAGATTTAGGGGACCACTGAAGAGGCATAAACAGTTGTCATCTGGGAAGGGCACAGAGATTTGTTCTGGTTACTCCTCTCTGTTCTGAAATAAACCTGCCTGCTGGAGGTTTTGCTATTGCTGCCTGGTGGCCAGACTCTGCAGAGGGTCAGCACAGAGCAAAAGGGTGCTTTGCCCTCATCCTACCTTAGGATCCATCCCTTCAGGGCAGCATTGTTCCCTCAACAGCCCAAGTGGACTGAAATGAAAGGAAATGAAGCCATCTTTCCTTCTTTTGTTTAGTGGTAGTTGGTTGGTTTGGTTTTTTTTTCTTGCCCACCCTGGAAAGGTGCCATGATCCCCGGGGGCAAATTTAGACCCCCTGATGTCCCTTACCTTTGGTGGAGCTGCCTGCCCCAGCTGAGGTCCTCTGCTCTGCTTCAGACAGTCGTGCACACAGCAACCACACTACTGAGCTTAAAAATGGGTGGTTTATTAATCACCGTGGCCTGATTTTCCTTCCTGCTTCCATCAGGAGCTATCAGCTCTGCTAGTGCTCAGAACTTACAGCAGAACCCGAAGGAGGGGAGGGGAGGAAGCATTGATTTTGTTATTGGATGGAGGAAATGAAGCATCCTGCTCATTAACAGCCCAACCCTGGATGTTGTGATCAGCTAAAACTCCTCGAGAGTTTTAGGAGCATTTTAGCTGAGCAATGCATGAGAAAATCATGTCCTAATTAAAGAAGAATCACTAACTGACACAAAGCTATTTGCAGGAAGAGGCTTTTGTGATGGCAGTGCTCAGCAAGATGAATATATCCAAAGCATGGGTAACTTGTATCCTGGCCAGAGCTCCAAGTCTATCCTCCTTTGCCTGTATTTCCCTTAGCTGTGGGGCTGATGAGAATTTGGTCACTTTGGTGCTCCAATGATTTGTGTTAAAATATCTTCTCCAATGACAGTAGCCACTAAAGAGCTTGCTACCTCATCTCCATCTTTTCCTTGCTCTTCTGGTTTCCTCTTCCCACTGGAAATCCCTGTGGACTGTTGTACCAGTAAACACTGGGCTCATTTGTAGTACCAGATAATGAGAACTGTCTAATCAATCACTTTCAGTCAGAAGTCAGGATATGAGAAGTCTCACCTTTGCTGGAGCCCCAGACAAATGAATTAAGCTGTCCCAATTTAGTTAAGGACACAGACTGACTCTTGGCCTTTCACATTCATTAAGACATGAGCTTCCAATTTTTTATAACCTTTTTTTACTAAAGAAATAACCTGGATCTTAAAAATTTGGGCATTAAAAAGGTTTTATTCCCAGTCTTCCTTTTATTTTTATCATATTATCCCAAGATTTAATAAGATAGAATATAAATTTAAATGTAACAATAAAATAGAATAGAATAGAATAGAATAGATAAAAGGAAGGAGGGGGTGCTGCTGGTCCTTTTTGGAACTGATTTCCACAAAAGAGCCATAGATTTGGCTTCTTTAGACATTCTCACTGTGGAAGCTGGGAAATGACACCAAGAATAAGTCATTTTTAGCCACCCCTGATGTTGTCCATGGTCCACCCTAACCAGCTGCCACAAGCCAGAGCAGCCCACGGGCTCTTGCAAGAGCTACTGGGTGCAAAGCTGAGCTGTGCTGAGCTCTAAATCTCTTCTGAACACTGTTTACGGGGTGAGAGATGAGCCAGTTGTTAATGTTTACCATGGATTTCTCTACCTGGATCTGTAAATGTTATGGGATTTTATCATAAAAGCCCATGGCAGGGGGGTTGGAACTGGATGATCTTTAAGGTCCCTTCCAACCCAAACCATTCTATGATTCTGTGTACACACAAATGCTCAGATTCATCTTCACGAGTCCCTAAGCCGCTGAGAAAAAGGGCAAAACTCCAGTGCCAAGGAGAAGTGACAGTGTTTGAAAGTCATCCCCTGGGCTTCCAAGCCCCTTCTCTGCTTTGCCACACACAACTGCCCCATTTTCACACAGTGCAGAATGATTTCTGGAGCAGAAATAAGTGAATTTGACCATAGAAAAGGTCCCTTTTCCCTAAACCTCTTCCTGTGGTTCACTGGTAAAGCGTCAGTGTATAACCTAGGGGAGAACATCCATCCATTAATAATTTCTGGTGCTCAGATCCCGCAAGGCAGGGAACAGCCTGATTTCTGACAGGGAGTATTTCTGACAGGATATTCAAGATGTCTCAGAGACTCCTCAAAAACATTTGTGGCCAAAAGGCTTAAAAGCAGTGGGTGGGTTATGGTTTGCTGAGGACCTTTTGTCGAGGACAATCAGGTGCAGTGATTTATTTAGCTCATTTCAGTTATTACATCATTATGTAGGACAGGACTCATTAGCTACAGCAAGATGCAATATTTTGGACCTCAGTGTGCTCTAAATCTGAGCAGCCTGGGGAAGACAGATCCTCAGGCTTGGCCTTGACTCTGCCAAGTCACAACAGGTTGTTTTAACTTGGGGGAAGAGTGTAAGCTGAGCATGATAACGCTGTTGCTTGAACTGTAGCAGTTTCTGTCTGCAGACTTTTACCTTCATCGCAGTCTGATCATTTTTCCTTGCCTATCAGCCCACATTTGAGACAGTTCCAGTGTCACCAGTTCCTTCTAATGGTATCCAGCTTCCTGGGCAGAAGCCAGTTTGGAAATCAGTTAGCTGTGAGTATGCCAACGTGTAACCAGCGTTCACTTCCTCCTAGGAAATCGATAGAAAGAAAGATCCTGGTGTAGTTCAGACTTTAGTCCCCTCTTTTGTGCTGGGGCTGTTGCCTTAAAATCATTGCCAGCTTATTGTCATGAGGGAGCCAAAGTTTCCCATTCAACACCAGTGTTGTGCAGCCCCAAACCTGCTGCCCTTGAGGCACCAGAGGCTCAAAAATGGATTGGCATGAGGCTGGGAAGGTAAAAATAACCATTCAGCAATATGGTGCAGAACTTGCACCCTATTTGCACCAAAATATGTCAGCAGCACATTTTCTTGCTGCAAATCATGACAAGAAAGGTGTGGTTTTCCTTCATATTTCTATTCTGGTACTGCAGAAGCTGTAGTATTAGAAACAGATATTTTTTTCTGATCCTGCCCTGTTATTCTGATCGACTCACAGCTCTTATTTTGGACATGCCCTGAGAGTGATTGGCAGTGCTGATGAAGATGAGAGCTCTGCTCTGCTCTACCCAGCCTCTGGCCAACTATCAGCAGCCTTCCATGGGAATGTCCATTTTTATTCTGGAAGCTCTTCCCATCACCATTGCTCAGGGCTTAATGAATGGGATTTTAATACCCAAGGTTCTAAACTAGTCCCTTAGATGTTTATCTCTGGACTGGTTGCAAAAGCTGCTCTGATGATACCTCAGCTCTGTACTAGAAGAGATGGGGAACCATAATGGCCAGAGATACCATGGACACTCTGTGGTCCCAGAAAAAAACAAGGAATGGAAAATATCTTAAGTGGCTTGGCCATTGGGTAGCATCTAAGGGCAGTGTTCAGAAGCCACCTAATAACACAGGTAGCTTTTTCACACTACCCTTGCAAAACAAAAGGTGTTGCAAATGATGTTGAAGTCCCTGTAGCTGCAAATGCAGTGATTCAAAAACCACGGGGCACGTGCTTGTTTCAAAAACACATGATGCTTCGTAATCCACTCTTGAAGGCACTTGGGTCATGTTAGTCAAGTCTCCCCTGCAATCCCGGGGGATAAAATTGTCATTCCCTCCCAATGCAAAACTTGATTCTGTTCCAATTGCACGAGTCTGGGAGCTGGCACTTAAGGAAAACCTAAAATTGTCCTGAGATGGGAGAGATCAGTCACGACAGCTGGCAGCTGAAACTCATGGCGTGTTACCACACTTTGGACTCCATGACAATAGGGTATTTCTGTACTTGTTTGTACTGATGGCAACATTTTTTCCTCTGGCATCCATTAATTCCATAAGGTAACTGAATTTTTGAGTAAAGCAATAAGTCCTTTTGCAACATCTCCTAGAAATTCCAGTAGACTTAGTGCTTTTCAAGCTGCAAACACTGTTTTGGTGCTACACACCTAAACTAGCAACCGTGAAAAATAAGTCTGTGAGAATCTAAAATATATGCACAATGTCTTAACGACTCCAAGTAAGTCAAGAGTGACCTGAGAAACTGTGTTACCAGCATTTTTCTGTCAGGAGCTTTTGTTCTTAATTGTTCAGTAGACAAGTGCCACCACGGTTTTCTATCCTGGGTAGGCAAGGATGGAGTAGAAAAACTTGATAATTCCTGATAAACAGGAAGTTCCAGCTTGCCTAACTTTCTCACGAGAAGCAACAAGTTAAATAATCTAAAATGAAAATAGGGATTTTATTTCTAAAGGGGTTATTTCCTCCAGACAAAACAGGAACATGCTGTGGTTTACACTGAAATGCCTCTTTGAAGCACTTCCTTTATTGCTTTCTCAAGATTTTTGTCATCTTGCCTCAATTTTTTTTTAATGTCTGTGTCCTAAATGCAGCCACACATTCAGCATTCTTATCTCCTTTCCCTGATTTTCAGCCAATAGCTGCCTAGACTGTGGACTAGATAAAGGCAGCCCATCCGTGACAGAGGAGCTCTCCTATGAGGTCTCTTTCTCAGAATCCATCATGGTCCTTCCAAAAATCCAAGAATGGCCGAAAAACCAGAGGTTCAAAAAGGAAGACTCTGCTTTGCCTGTAAGTTTGTTCTCACCATAATTCCTCAATTATCATCAAGTCCAACCCTTAACCCAGCACTGCCAGGGCACCACTGACCCCTGGCCCTCAGCACCAC
>JANHFX010026335.1:43113-54553 GCA_027560015.1 Chloroceryle amazona
GTGGGCTGCCCTGGGTGACCCTGCTCTGGCAGGGGGGTTGGACTCGATCTCCAGAGGTCCCTTCCAACCCCCACCATCCTGTGATTCTATGACTAACTTCAGGACACTGGGAGACTGTTTTAGCACCTCTGCTGTATGTTGAGAAATTCCAGGTACTCTGAACAAAGTAACCAATTCATGCCATTATTTTTAAGTCAAAAGTCTATCTCAAACACTCCAAAAACATTCTAGAGAAAGTTTATATAACCTTGATTTGCCCTCCAAGTCCTCCAAGAAACATGAGGGTTGACTTGTTAACATCCAGTAGGCTGGCTGTCCCTGGAGAGGTCACAGATTTCGATGAAGGCTTCTGATTGGAGTTCATTTCCTCTATGCTGAGCGTACCCGTCCTTCCAAACCTGCCAAGATTTGAATAGTTTTAGAAATCAGCAGGCTTAGCCAACACATACTGTTTTTAAGAGACAACAGAAATATTGTCACTGGAAAAACTCCAAAGATGCCAACTTCACTCACTAAGTAGCTGGACACTTCTACAATACAGACATCTCATCAGAAATATAATAATAATCAATTTTCTTATCCAGCATCTATGCTTTCTTCTTTTTTTTTTTCCATTTTAATTACCTGGTTGCATGTATTCTGTGCCACTTGTCGTTGTCAATCTGGAAATCAGGGTATTCCAGTCTTGTTGGCCCAGAGCCCAAATCCCAAAGAAGAGCTACTTTACCCCGGCGCATCTCCACCGCAAGGAAGTCTGTCTGAAAAACAGCAGGGCTTATCTGAACATATGGCACCCAACGTCTAGCTTCTGGTTTGTGTATTTTAACAGGTAACACTGAAAAAGTCTTTGCAGACTCATGTCCCTACCTCCCATGATATGGGAGTTGACTATTAGCAAAATCAGTCCCAACAAATTTCAGCAATGACAAGTGTGGGGTCCTGCCCCTGGGGAGGAATAACCCCCTGCACCAGGACAGGGGAGGGGGTGACCTGATGGAAAGCAGCTCTGGGGAGAAGGAACTGGGAGTAGCTGGGGGACAACAAGTTGCTCATGAGCCAGCAATGGCCCTCGTGGCCAAGAAGGCCAATGGTGTCCTGGTGTGGCCAGCAGGTCAAGGGAGGTTCTCCTCCCCCTCTACTCTGCCCTAATAAGGCCACCTCTGGATTATTGTGTCCAGTTCTGGGCTCCTCAGTTCAAGAGAGACAGGGAACTACTGGAGAGACTCCAGTGAAAGCTTCAAAGAAGATGAGGTGACCAGAGCATCTCTGTGAGAAAACATCTGCCTACCTTCTCCATCTGTTAATGGTTACCAGAAACTTACCTTTCCATTGCTGCCCAGGTAGAAAAGGAGGTTGTCTGGTTCAGCAGTTTTCACGTTAAGCGTCAAGGTGTTGTAATTTGTGGATGAAATTTGGGGTTGGTAGGCACGGATGCAATCTCTGTCTGCTGACACTGCGACTTTAATCTGGTAGGGAAAAGGAAGAAATGGGAGCTGAGTAAGTCTCAGCACAGCACAGCTTTCTGGAATATGTACTGAGCTCCTGACCATGCTATTTGCAAAGATACTTCCACATAAAGTATTTCTACCTGGGTTAGATCTCATCAATCTCCTAGGTATCACTTTGCAAAGAGATTGACAAATAGAAAAGAATGAAATCTGTCATAATTCACTCATTTAATTAGGAGATTTGAAGGCAGTAAATTATACTACTCGAATACCTCAGAAAATAACAATAAATCTTGGGTCAGAAGCCCTGTGTATCTCTAAAAGCCACTGTAATAATATCAGAAAATAAAGATAGAGAAATCCAAAACCTTTAAAAAAGAAAAAGGAAACCATTTAAACTGGTCATCCCACCAACTCCTTCGACCACTGTCTAGTTCACTAAGAGGACATCGATTCAGGCTAAAAGCAGCCAGACTCCACAGACCTTGGTGGTGTGTGATGATAGAAAATCCTTTTTCACAACAGAAAAGCCTTCACTTCATCAACTTCATTTATTACTCCTGTAGCAACTCCATACATAAAGCACATGTGCATATCAGTATGGACACTGATGGAGAAAGTTTCTCTCCTCGTAGTAAAAGTTTAGGAAACAAACTCTCAAGACTGGAAAAGGGGATTTTTCTGATGCTACTTTTCACCCTGCCAGGAACCTCTGTGGTTTATGACTCTTCAGAAAATACTACTCCCTCTTTTCTGCTCTGGATTCATTAAGCTTCACTAGACTGTGACAGAGAAGCAATAACCATGTAATTAAGGGGATTTGCAGAAGGAACTGAAAGCCTTTTGTTTTATTTGTTGTGTGTTTGGGTTGTTGGTTTTTTTTTTGAAACAAAACCTCCCTAAAGCTTACAATAACATCCCCATCCTAAAGCCAAAGGCATACCAAAAATTACTGAGTGCACAGTCTTTTTTACATTCCCCTCACAATTTAATGAGGTCCACAGTACAGTTGATTCACATTTGGAGTCTTTAAGGGAGGAGCAGAGATAAAAAACCCCAAGTATATTATTTGTCTTCAAGTATTCCTAAAACCAGACTGGCTTGGGTTAGAAGGGACCTTCAAAGGTCATCTAGTCCAACCTCCCTGCTCTCAGCAGGGACATCTGCAGCCAGAGCAGGTGCTGGATGTACAGCAGCTTCTTGCAGAGAAGAACATGTGGATGTGGTGAGGCACAGATGGCAAATCTATCGATAGAATCAACACTCTTGTTAAAAAATTTGTAATGATATTTGATGTTAAATGGAGGCACCTCAGATCAATCTGTAAAATAAACTTAGAAATCAATATCCTGTGCTAAAAAGAATGGCAGCACCATCCCCTCACTTCTCTTTCTCACCAAAAGGCCTGTGATTCCTTTCTGATATACTGTATTTCAGTATTTTGAGAGGAAATAAAAGTAAATAAATTCCTGCCTCACTTTTGTGACAAACTCACAAATGCATTAAGAAGCTAAAAGTATTAAGATGTACCAACAGCCCTGCCAGTAAGTTAGCATCACTCAGGGCTTTTGGACTTCTCCAGAGAGACTCTGGCACAACCAGGTACTTTGACAGTGAATTTTAGGCTCAAAGAACTTCCCTGTTAAAAGCAAAAGCAAAGCCAGTTAAGTCTGGAGTGATGGAACTCACAGATGCCGCCTGCTTGCGGGCTTGGCTGATGAGCTCTTTAATTTCAGACAAGTTCCTGTTGAGGTTCTCCTCCAGCACTTTCAAAGGTTTCAGCCTATCCAATAAAAGACTTGCTTGGGCTTCCACTTCTTTCACTTGTTTCTCAGCTGTGATTGCTGCCAAGACATAAAGGACACGTTGAAGGAGGTTGAAAGAGAAGCGTACTCTTTGTCGCTGAAAGGCATAGCCAAGGTGGCCAGTTGCTGATCATTTTGTTTTCAGCAATCTTAAAGATCAGGATAAGGAATTAATGAAAAAGATAAGGAATAAAGGCATCCCATGTGACCTCTTTAGAGGGCTTTTAAAGAGCTAGCAGAGTTTTATTGAATTCAAGAACCACCTTTCGGTCAGTCAGGCTTGTATTTAAAGCCTATTAAACCTGAATATCCGTACGGCTTCTGCAAGCAGTGACATTTCCAAAGAGCAACAGAGCAGAAACTTACCCGCTTTTGATGAATCCGTTATAAGTTCCCTGGTTTTCCTCAACGTGTCATTAACTCTGGATAATGCAGAAGAAGTATTCAGCAGCTTTTGACTGAAATCCCCCAGGTGACTTAAGCCCACCACAGCGCTGGTGTTTGCAGCCACAGCCAACTCTTGCAGCTCAAGCATGTATTTCCTTGTACCTGAAACAGTTCCCAGGTTAAAAACAATAATAATAATAATAAAAATACACAGCTTTCATACATATTTAGGAGTAGTAAATGCTGGCTGCATAACAGCACAGTTACAAACACAGTGAGAACGCTAGAAGTGCTGGCAGATATGATGGTCCTTTCATGACAATTTTTGTTTGGTTTACTCTTCAATCTGTGAATCTTTCAAACCAAGACCTCTTTGTGAAGTAACTTTGCCTAATTACTTAGGAAGTGGGAGTTTTACCCACAGGTAAGTAATAGAATTTGCAGCAATTCTAACTAAGGCTGGGCAGTTTAGATTTTCAAGCTTTTTGATTTAAAACTTGAGTAATCCAAGTTGTGAATTAGAGGGAAAAATGTTTTGGTTTTCATGACCTGCTTTGAATACGACACAGGCACAGAATGCAGTGACTGCAGAATCACAGAATGGTGGTGGGAGCTTGAAGAGACCTCTGGAAATCATCTTCTCCAAAACAGCTTCACCAACATGATGCGGTGCTGAGGGACATGATTCAGTGGTGTCCTGCCAGTGCTGGGTTAATAGTTGGACTTGGTGATCTTAAAAATCTCTTTCAACTAGAAGAATTTTATGATTCTATGATTTTATTCTTATCTGGACAAATAGTACAACCCAACAACCCAAGCAGGAGGTCTTGGTGAGTATTCACAACTTCAATGACATCATCTCTGTAAAGTTTCCATGAACTCTAGGTCTTGCTTTTATCCAAAACAATGACTTTTTTTTTTTTTTCATTTAAGAGAATTGTTTTGGAAAAGCACAGAAAGAACAGCTGAGTTGGTTAAATGAAGTCAGCATTTACAAGAAAAAAAAATTAGATTAAATTAGCAGTGTGAACCAGAAATCAGAGTACAGACCTCATGTGATCACCCAGTTATGTTCCGTGGGTTTACTAAGAAAAAGAAATGGAATATATTCCATTTAACCAGGAGGTTAAATGAGTCTCCAGTATAGTTCATTGCTGGGTGTCTGCAATCGGACAACGCACAGGATTTTATTGCACTTGTACTAAATGGCTCTGTAATAAGGAGAAAGTCAATATACCTTTCACTTACCATTAGGCAATGCTCTTAGTGTCAACAGGGAACCATTAAGCTGCTTGACAAGTTTATTAGCGCTTTCCTGAATCTTTTCTACCTTTTTGTTCAACCCATTCAGTCCAAACAAAAGGCCTGTTGGAAGAAATGACAGTGATTTTTCTATGCATAAACAAATACCATGGAACCCACACAAACCCCGTGTATGTGGATAACGAGGACTCATTTAATCAATGGAATTTGTCTGGGTTGGGTTTTTTTAAACAGAAAACACATTTTACAAACAGGGAATGCAAAATGAATGCATTATGCACAGAGAAGCTCCTGTGAGCACTGTGCCATTTTAAGTTATCCTTTTGGGATAACTTTCCACCAATTTGGTGGAAATAGAGTCAGGAAAAGGATATAAATTTAAGAGATTCCATGATTATGAACTTTCCTAATTTTTATGAGGCTTTCAATTTTTTTGTGGTGTCTGACAGGAGCCAAAGTAGTGGTTTTCATTTATATATTTGTGATCTGTTAACAGAATCCTCTGACTGGAAATAGCAATATGTAGACAGAAGGAACAAAAAAAGGTGTGTATTCAGTCCCCCTGAATTACATAAACCCTATACAAATGTGTAATGCCATGGATATTAAAAGCAAAGACCACTTTACAGTCACAATTTCTCTCTGAAACATTCACTTCCCATCCAATTTTGTCCACAATTTCCCCTAGGACCAGCCTTTGCTCCTATACAAAGTCTGTGCTCAAAATGCTTTTGAATTTCCATGGTGCAGACTTCAATGCCTTGCTGATATCTTTGGAGTAATAAAAAATATATATATATATTAAAAAAAAAAGGATTTTGGAATTTACAGAAAGACTCTGAGCCAAAAGGCACTTTGCACAGAGAAGAAAAAAGTTCAGCTTATTTTATTTCAGCCATGTAGAAGGAACGTGTAAAAATGATTATTATTTAATAGACCACCCAACATAATTGTGTAATCCATGATTTATTAGATAAAATTGGATGAAGGGACTTCTTGAAGAATTATGTTTGTTTGGCTTCTGCAAAATCTCCAAAGATTTAAGTCAAAATCTGGGGGAAAAAAAAGCCATTTAAAGAAAGCATTGCTTGGAGATCAGTGAGGTGTAGTGAAGGCCATTTATTTTTCAGTGTTTACAGAGAAAAAGTAGATATTCTTATCCAAAAAAAAAGTAAAATGTTGCATGATGCCATAATGCATTAAACTTAACTGTATGAAAATACAGACATCATTTTATGCAGTATTTTACCTTAGCTTATGCTCATGCAGAAAAACCCCAAACCAGCTCACAAAAACCACATTGAAAACACCCAAACTCAACCCAAAACAGAAAAAGAAAAGAAATGTGAACTCTAAATAACTGACCATCATTTTTATTCTTCAGATTTTTAGCTTCATTCTGAAATTTGGAGCTAAGCAGTCGAGTTTCTTTCCCAAGAAGACTGAGAGACTCCTCTGGCTGAAAAACACAGACATCACTTGCCACAAATCAACAACAGGAATTCAAGGGAAAACATCTAGTATCTGCAAATGTTTACTTGGAGGTACTGAACATCTTGTTATTTATGAGATATTCTATTTGTTACCTTATTAAGTGTCAGCTAAAAAACAGAGAAAAACCCCATTGTGATTATTCAGCCAAGAACGTGACACTGAATCTTTGTGAGTTATTAACGAGGAGAAAGAGAGGAGAGGAGAGGAGAGGAGAGGAGAGGAAACTATGAAACAAAACCTACCAAATGCTAGTTTGAACACTACTAGTTCCAGGCCCAAGACAAAATTCCCAGCACTGAGCACTTTAACATGAAATATCTCAGAGCTGCTGTTTTCTAAAGTGCTCTTTTAATCCATTTTTCCAACTGGAAAATATGAGAAAAGTACCTTGAAGGATTCATGCTGTACACAGCCTTAATAAGGCTGCTATAAAATAAGATCTTAGAAACATGCCAACTATTTTGATCTCTATCATGTAAATGCATTGCCACAGATTTGTTTCTCTGGGTATAATTTGCATGACACTTGTAAAACACAGCCCATTATTTCTTTGGGCTTGTAAAACACGGCCCATTCCTGCCTTGAGTTTACAAGTGGGAAATGCAGAAAGAGATAAAAGGGGGAAAATATGAAAGAATAAGGAGAGACTGTTAAGTGGGCAAGTTCTTCTTAATCTGCTGTTTCAATCAATAAGATTCCAAGATGGACCATCCATACACAACTCCATCAGCAAGACTCCCATTGCAGCAAGTGCTAAACCAATCAGAACAACTATTCCAAACTGAGCAAGGGAAAGATGTTAATTACAACACACTAATATTGACACTTACTAAATCCAAGGGGCCATTCACAACCCGAGAGGCATCATCTGCCAAACTCTCCGTTCTTTCAATCATGCTTTGAACGCTGGAGTGGGTGTAGATGGCAGCACTTGTGGTCAGAGTCACATTTCTTACTTTAGAAAGGCCACTAAAGAGGAAAATTAACAAAAAATTCTGTTTTCAGGAGAGTATCTTAAGCACTAAGCCCCACATCTTTCTAGAATACATGATGCACCCTGGAAAAAAAAGGAGCATGCCTTGCTCTGGGTCGTGAAAGGGAGGTTAAGTTCCTTATTTCAGCTGAATAAAACCACAGTTCAAAGAAGGTTTTCATCTATTTCTTTTCTATTTTGTTCCTTGTTGTTCCGTTTTGTTCCTTTTCATTGATTTCTTCCTCACCCCCCCTTTTCTATTTTGTTCCCTTTTGTTTATGGCCAGCTTTTCAATTTATAAAGCCTCTTAGGCACTTAGAACCAACAAATCAGATCACCTAAACAGACCAGGAACAGGTTCCTAGCTGAAGCTGAAAAGCAAAGCAGAGAAATACAGAATCCAGGAGGAAATTACCAGCATCTGAAAGCTGCTCAGTATTAAAATTTGCTTTATTGAACTTATCTGGCTGCGGTGAAGTCTGTAGAGTTGCTCAGTGTTACTCAGAGCAAGATTTTCTCTTCTCAAACTTAAAATACATGTAAATTTTCCAAATCTGATGCAATTTAACTTTTGATACCTATCTGTTGATTTTAAAAGACAAACCAACGAGAGTCCTAGGAGTATTCCTGGGATGGAAGATTAATTTCCACTGAATTCACTGGAACAACTTCCCAACTTCTAAATTCTAAGCATGTATTTGAGTGGATTTGAGATTGCAGCCCATTTGTTCCTGCAAGATGCTTTGAAAACAGTGATATTGGAGGCAGAGCAGGAACAGCTTCTTGATGAGATTCAGACAGATGCTGTCCAGAAGTACTCAATACACAGAGCAGAAGCTTTTCAAACCATACCATGATATATATACTCACTGGGCACTTAATAATTCACTGGTTACTGTGCAAGTCAGCATCGTGGAACATAAGACTAATCAACCCCCACCAGATCATCTAATAGAAGTACACTGCTGCAGTAGAAATAAAAAGCACTTGAAATGGGAAATAAAAATTGATCGTGGAATGGTTTGAGTTGGAAAGGATCTTTAAAGTTCAGCGAGTCCAACCCCGCTGCCAAGGGCAGGGAATTTCTGTAGTGGATTACGGTGCTACCTATTTAAATCAAATCTGACACTACTGTAAATCTCTCCCAATTTCATATTTCTCAAGTTTATCACCTCTCTAATGCATCTGCAAGCCTTTGGAACTGGGTGGCATGGTCCTCAGCTTTGTAGACCAGGTCAAGCACTCCTCTCACGGACATCTGCATCACCAGCTCATCCACGTGATGTCGCAGCTTGGTGCTCCACAGGACAAACCCATCTTGGTGGACCTCCAGGTTCTGCAGTACAAAACGGTTCCCTTTTTTGTTTTTAACAGCAAAACACACCCGATAGCTTTAAAGAGGATGTTAAAACTTAAGAACTTACAGATGTAGAGTTCTTTACATCTTGGGCAAGAGCAGCAGCAGCATTCATCAGGGCTTTCCCTTCTTTAATGAGCGCAGCCGAGACTTCTTCACCTTCCTTTATATTTAGCTTTTTGTCCTGTATCATAAATCAAGTGCTTTATAGGAGTCTGTAAAGCCAGCTAGTGCAGATGCGTTCACATAACACAACTTTTTGGTTTTCAAACATGGGTCTGGTTTCCTTCAAAATTAAGGCACGGCATATATGGACATATTTAAACACGTACAATGTTAGCAAAGTCTAAAAGGAGCTTTTAAACACGATTTCTTATTTGATATTTCTTATGCAAGTCTATTGATTGACCACTCTTACGTTTAACTCTGCCAGGTTGCTAGAGATAAGAGGAAACAAGCGATTGGTCTCCTCGACGTTGGCGAGCGCCTCGTTCAGCAGGTCCTGGGTATCTTGCAGGCTGCTGTTGTGCTTCGATAAGAGCTGGCTCGCCTCCTTCTTGAGCTCACCAAGCTCCTGCTGGGGTTTAAGATACTCCTTCTGCACCTGGATCAACACATTTTCTGCAGCTCTGCCAAAGAGAGAAATCAGAAAATAAATAAAGTGCTGACGGAGAAACTCAGGCATGATTTCTTGAGGTGAAAATAAGGTGATGTGAAATTCATTTAAGTGCATCATTCTGCAAAAGTCTTCAATTTTTGATATTTTCTTTTTCTCTAATAGCACACAGAAATATAGGTAGCTTAGTTACTCATCTTACCACACAAAAAAGATGACTGCCTGGGGGAGAGGGAATTAATTCAGTTCTTAAACTTTGTATGTGGTGACAAGAGAGGAAAGGGGTTAATCTAAACCACACTCGCTTGGACTTGATTTGGGATCTCCCCCACATCAATATCTCTGTGAAACGTTCCTCTGGGATTCCTCTCTATCTACATTTTGAATGTAGGATAAAAACTTCCATTATGAGGATCGACAGCAGAAAGAAATAAGTAACCAGAACTGAAAGTCATATACCCAAGAGCCCTCAGAAGTTTAAATATCAAATAAAAATAGACAACCTCATTAAAACCAACACTGAAAGGAGCAATATCTGCACTCATTATCTGGGAAATATCAAATTCCCCCCAATTTATCTGCTGTTAATCCCTTCAACCGTTCAGTTTGGGAATATTTACATCTCTATTTGAACACTTTCCAGTACTGAAAGAGTGGAACTGAAAATCTATTTCTCTAGTTTCTCTTCACTTCAGCACAGACTCTGAGCACTGCAATCCCTGTAAGGCTTCTTCTGCACAGATGCTTGTCCCTTGTAACCTGATTTCTAACAATACAGCTCTTTAGCCCAAAGAAACTTATTTTATTTCACACTCAGCAAAACAGATTCCAGCTTTTATTGAATAGCAGATGTGCATTTGCATGTATTTCCTCCAACTAATAACTCCGAGTCCTTGCACTCAGAAGCAACAGCCTTAAAGTTACAAGAATTAAAGCATTTTACACGACAGCTTCTGTGGCAGCGTGGGGTAAAAAAGGCTGCATTCCGAATAGTTTGGGAACTTTGCTTTACGTGGCAAATGCGTGGAGATCTCAGCTGACAACTGTGGCTTAATGTCACCGTAAGCTCAGGCCACTGCGAGCCAGGAGGTAGTTTCTGCTCCCTGAAAAATGGGCTGGCAAGCTGCTTATTTAAATCAGTTTTGAATTTACAGCTGCCTCGCGTGATAAATTCTGCAGAGCAAACACTCTTACAAATCTTATTAACTCCCTTCTTCCATCAGCCAAAGGACACTTATCAGAGAACTTCCAGAAATTTCAACAGAGCCTGTAATTGAAAAAAGTTAATTTACAAATGCTTCGTGTAACAGCTCAAAAGCTGATGGGGAAAGGCAGAACATTCTGCCACTACACAACGTGACGTGCTAAGACATTTTTCGGAGTGCAAAAATAAGCTATTTGAGGTTCGTATTAAATATAAGAAAAAAAATGGGACATTTCTAGTCCATTTAGCTTGGGGAGAATTTAATGTGCAGCATAAAGACAAGCACTGGAGTCTGCTGAGCAAAATCAGACATGCTACCAGCAAACACATTCTATCCTGCCTAATCCAAAGCATATAATAACAAAAAGTTATTGATTTAGCCCTCTGGGTTAAATCTTTGTCCCTTGTTAACAGTCTGAGAGCTTTTAATGGGCTAGGGCTATAAGTATTTCTGAAGCAGGAATAAAAATATTGCTGACTGAGGGAACAGTCTGGCTGATGTCAGGGTGTTGGGTCATAGGCTGGACTTGATGATCTTGGAGGTCTGTTCCAGCCCCAGAAATTCAGTGATTCTGTGAACTGTGGAGGTTTTGTAGTGCCAAGCCTGGCGATAAGCGCTACTAATGAATACCAAAACCATTTAAAAATAGTCTTTAACTGAAGACAAATCAAGACAGTGGCTTGCAGTCCTACAGAGTGGCTCAGAATGCTGAACTAAACGCCTTGGTTTCATAGAATCATGGAATCGTTTCTGTTGGCAGAGACCTTTAAGATCATAAGTCCAACCATTAACCGTTAACCCAACACAGACAAGTCCACCACTGACCCCTGGCCCTCAGCACCACAGCTCCACGGGGGGCTTGGAAACCCCTCCAGGGGTCATGGGGACTCCA
>JANHFX010026336.1:0-10070 GCA_027560015.1 Chloroceryle amazona
ACTGGTCCCAGCCCCTCTAACTATGACAATAGTGTAAAGCAAAATGATCAGAAACAAAATATTTATACAATATTTTGTATAAATTGTAGAAATATATAAAATATAAATTGATCATTTTGTAAAGTACATGATTTTGCTAAAAATTTTGAACTGTCAGTACCAGCTATTTCAACACAGAATTTTACGCTTCCAGTGAATATTTAGAAACATTAGTGAATTCATTTTCCTTCTTATGTGTCTTTTATCAGGAAGTCTAGAATAGGAGCCATAAGATAAGAGTTTTACAAAATTCCATTCACACCAAAACCAGCCCATGGGTTTTAAGAAATTCATCTGGAGTAGATGTAAAAACAAACTGGCAAGGCAGAATAATCTAAAGCTTGTGTCTAAATTAGAGTATGATGCTACAGGCATTGATACACAGGCAAGACCAAAAGCATCATTGAAGACATCAGTGCCTAACCAGCCAAGTGCAGGAAGGGAACAACTTTTATTTCTTTAATGAGCAACTCAGCATGCTGCAGAGCAGAACCTCCAGGAAACACAACATCTGTCAACAAGACCTGGAGGCCCACACCACAATTCAGAAACTGTTGAGATAACCAAGAAACACACCTTGGTCTTCAGGTGCCAAAAAATGACAAAAAATTTCTTCTGGTTCTTGTAAAAGGGCTTGCTGCAACTGAAAGATACTGAACTCACTGAAGACAAGCCTGAAAGCAGAGATGTGCCAGAAAGGACACAGTGCATAGGAGAAAGAATAAGGTGTAAACTATGTTGTTCGATTCACCGAGTTAAAGATTTCATTATCCAACTTCAGTAGTCTAAAGGACATTTGACCTTTTTATGATCAAAAGAAAAAGGAGAAAAAAAACTGACACCATACCAAAACCTCTGGCAGGGTCTAGGTTCCTCTACAAGGAGAATCTGCTTTAGCAAAGCTCACCACTTCATATGGTTATTATCAGAGGGTGAAAACACGATTTTTCAATGGATTTTAAAAACTACCTCCCCAGCCCCTCAAGGCTGAACATTCTGGACAGATGCAATATACCCTCTTTTCAGTGGCCAAAACTAGTGTTACAGGCAGTTCATTTGGTGCAATTTCTTCCTACCCCCTACAACAGTTCATTCTGTGTTATTTAAAAAGACTGACAAGAACCAATGGTGTTTGCTGCTTTTATTATGAAAGATACACAAAAAAAAAAACAACAAAAAAACAGAGTGTAGTGAAGCTATCATTAGAAATGTGAGTTTTTTTTGCACCAATTTTCTGTTTACATACACAAAATTCCCCAAGTGGAATAGTATCAAATCTGAGAGACATTATCAGAATATACCATATATACAATTCAGAGATTTATTATCTCTGTTACTCTATACAGGATTGTTACACAAAAAGCCAATTCCTACCTGTCTTATACAAGTATTTGAAATTAAGCTTATGAGACTATTCAAGCAGAATAAACCAGAATCTGCTATCTGAATAGTTACTTTATAAATAGAGCATAAAATAATAGAGCCAGGTTTTCAACCAGGCTCAATCTTCTGTTGTGTCAAATAGTCCATGCTTCAAATGGATAGAAGTAAAATCATGGAAACCTTACTGACTTCTACTGACAATTCAAATCAAAAATATCTCAGGAGTCAAGGATTAACTGTTTTTCAGATCACTGATCAGTTATTAGGAAAAGTAAATGTTTATTATATCCCCTCAAACAGAAAAGCCAAATAAAATACTCGAGCTTGCTTTGTTAAAAAATAGAAAAGAGGATACATCACTTTGTTTTTAGCTGCAACCAACTACTGCTCAATAAAATAAGGCACTTCTTCCTTTAGGTCAGTCCACTTCACTAGATTTTAGTTTAGCTCCATTTTACACAGAGAAGTGACTTCAGCTATGCCACTTGTTACAGCAAAAGGGATGTTGTTAAGAACTGTTGTTCGCCAAGCATGGACGGCCTCAACAATACCTTCTGGATTGCTTAATCCCAAGTCACATAGTGAATATACGGCTGCCAGCTGCACACCCCAGGGAACACCTGCAAAAAGAACCACAAACCAGGTTACAGAAACTTTGATATGCAGTGCTTTGGGGAAATTTGAGTCTAAAAGAACTAATAGTTTAAGAATTGAAATTAAAACATCAACAACTGGGATGCCTAAAATCAGAAAGCAGCAAGATGACAAGCTGCACACAAATTCCATAACATCTCATTTTATACTAGCACATTCCAGTCTTTGGAATTCAGCAGGTTTTCAGCATTCAAAGGGCATAAAAGATTTGAGCATCTAATGATTTTACTCTAGTTAAGGGTGAACAGACTTTTAGAAAAATGGTCAGGTTTATAGAGACTGAAACAGACATTCATAGGCCACTCATTTGGAAGAATTTGAGATTGAAGGGAAGAGAAACTATACAAGTGGTTCAAAACAGCTCCCTAACATTAACCAGTGCTTCACTGCAAAATATACTTAATATCCAGAATAAATTAGCAATTTTGTCATATTAGTCATAATATTTGTCATATTAGTAATAATTAGCAAATTGTAGTCAGTGGAGCAGAGTCTAGCTGGAGGCCTGTGACTAGTGGTGTCCCCCAGGGGTCAGTGCTGGGTCCAATGCTGGGTCCAATCCTGTTCAATATATTCATCAATGACCTGGACGAAGGGATAGAGTGTACCCTCAGCAAATTTGCTGATGATACAAAACTGGGAGGAGTGGCCGACACTCCAAAAGGCTGTGCTGCCATCCAGCATGACCTGGACAGGCTGGAAGGCTGGGCAGGGAGGAATTTAATGCAATTTAACAAGAGCAAGTGTAAAGTGCTGCATCTGGGGAAGAACAACCCCATGTATCAGTATAGGCTGGGGGCTGATCTCTTGGAAAGCAGCTCTGGGGAAAAAGACCTAGGGGTCTTGGTGGACAAGATGACCACAAGCCAACAATGTGCCCTCACAGCCAAGAAGGCCAGTGGCATCCTGGGATGCATTAAGAGTGTAGGCAGCAGGTCGAGGGAGGTTCTCCTCCCCCTCTACTCTGTGCTGGTGAGGCCCCACCTGAAATACTGTGTCCAGTTCTGGGCACCCCAGTTCAAGAAAGACAGAGAGCTACTGGAGAGAGTCCAGTGCAGGGCCACCATAATTAAGGGAGTGAAGCATCTCTCTTATGAGGAGATGCTGAGAGAGCTGGGTCTCTTTAGCCTGGAGGAGACTGAGGGGGGACCTCATTAATGTCTATAAATATGTTACGGGTGAGTGTAAGGAGGATGGAGCCAGACTCTTCTCAGTCTCATCCCATGTTAGGACAAGAGGCAATGGGAGAAAGTTGGAACACAAGAGGTTTAGGGTAAACATAAGGAAAAACTTTTTCACGGTGAGGGTGACAGAGCACTGGAACAGGCTGCCCAGGGGGGTTGTGGAGTCTCCTTCTCTGGAGATGTTCAAAATCCGCCTGGACACGTTCCTGTGTGACTTGATCTAGGTGATCCTGCTTTGGAAGGTGGGTTGGAGTAGATGATCTTTCTAGGTCCCTTCCAACCCCTAAAATTCTATGATTATGTGATTCTACAATAATATAGATCTCTGCTGCGTTAATTGCTTTGCTGTCTCAGTCAGGACTTTGGACTGTCTTAGAGCCCTCTCTCAGTACAACAATCTTGCTAGTAGCAAGCTTCAGCATGAGCTGCTCAGGTAACAAATTAGCTATTACTGTTCAGGTTAAGATCACCTTTCAAGTTCTCAGAGGCATGTGATATCCTGTTACACAAAGCAGTTTAATCCCAAGGTGTCTGAAACTAATCTCAGTGTTGTTCTTTCTCAAAGAGAAGGTAATACACGTGCTTCATTAACTTCAGAAGAGAAAGGGACTCAAACTGTAATCTGTTTGTACTGTCATGCACTAACATAAAAATGCACAGACGGGCTGTTTTGGCATGTGTGTCTCAATTTCTGTAAGTTCTGTTTACACTGGCAAAACTTCACATTGCAGACATTACACTAAAGTTCTTCTAAATAAACATTACCTTCCTCTTTTGCATGCTGTAAAAACTGACCAATTACAGAACTAATATTCTTCACTGCAGCAAGGTATCCTTCCTTCAAACCTATTTGGCCCAATCGACCTGAAAGAGAAAAAGGTTACTACTATGTATCTACCATATAGACAGTCAGCTTCCTAATTTTCAGACTTAACAATTGTTGAAATATCAAGTGAAAATACAAATTTCAATTATAAAATTTCATTTTTCTTGTCATTGTCGTGGGAACAACAGTTGTCCTTTTGTCACTAAAGACCCCAAGGTACTTTCCATCAGATTGATCCAATGTCCTGCACTTTGTAAGTGTAAAACCCTCAATGCAATTTCTGTCTAAGAAACAATATTATAAAGCCTACATCCTGAAAATACCTATTGAAACCCTATTATCTGTTATCTATTTACCTTGAATGTCATCTAGAACCCAAAGAAATTACTCTAACTTAAAATTGCGGAAAGAGGTATTATGTTGCACATAAAACCTTACTTATACACTTTGCTATAAAGCATATGTAGTTACAGAAGTATTCATTTTAAATACATAGAACATCACTGTACTGGTGAAATTAGTAAAGCATCTCTCAAAACATGATTTCCACAGGCTGGCAAACAGAAAATAAGTTAAAAAAAATACTTTCCAGGCAAGCTGATATTTTCAAATGACATACTTACACAAAGTAGAAATTCAACCAGTATTACTTACCAATTAGCCTGAGTATCAGTGCTATAATACTATCAGGAATGGATTGAGAAGTTATATGCCCCTTTCTCTTCTTTACCCATTTATCCATAAAAGGCCAAAGCACTCTGCTGTGAAAGACAAATTAATTAAAAAATCTGATACTGCATTAAGGAGTGGTACAATATTTATACAATAATCTTTAATTCACCTTCTAGGGAAGCTCATTATATTCCAAGCATCCACAAGTATGAGTAATGCAAAGAAGGTTTCAAACCCAAACAATCAAAGCTAGCGTTCTGGAGGAATCATTCCTGTTGAGAAGAGTATTCCTGTTCATTTTCCATTCATTTCCCTGAAAAATTTTGCATGTCTACCTGAAGCCAAGAACTAACTTTGTAGTTATATATTAAGCTGTGTTACTTTTAGATGTCATGCTGAGATGTTATACAAGCTTCTTACAGAACTGAAAATTCACAGTTTGCACGTTACAAGTAGGTTCTGATAGTTTGGTTTTTAAACTTGAAAGGACCCAAGATAAAATTTTTTTCATCCTTAAATGATGCTAATAGATGTAGTTACTTATCAGCACAACTTCACACAGTCAACTCTGTGTGGCTTTAGTCAAAATGACATACCTTTCACTGAAACTAATTCATATTCATTTTAAAAGTAATTAACTAAAAATAACTCCTTTACTACTTGAAAGCACAGGACTTATATAAAAGACTTGATGATAATTTATTTGCATTTACTTTATACTCAATGATTGTTAACATAGTTAAACAACGTATTTTGAGACTGATAGGTTACATAACCTCTACATAGAAAATAAGGACTGTCACATCAGTATAGGAATCAAGTATCAGCATAGGTATCAAAATGAAGTCTTTCAAATCAGGTTAAGCATGGTAGCAGTCCTTGCACTGAATTACAGGGTTCAAGAAAAATTTAAGAGATTGAATTATAGTGTTATTTTATGTATATGAATGATAGTATTATAGTGATTTCAGGATTAAAATCAGACTGAAATCAGGATAATACAGTCACAAGTATGGTTACGTTTCACTTTCTGCACTGAAGGAGAGCTATTTAAGCATCAAAAATTCCATTCATTTTCTAGTGATGAAAGGGCAGAGAATTCAACAGATAAGTTCAGAGGAAGACAAGCAATCACTTTGCCTTATTGACAATCTGTCTCAAAATTTTTCACAATTGTCCACATATAGCTATTTTAAAAACAATTATTTATTAGAATAGTTCAAACAGGGTTAATTTCTTGGACCAGCGACATAAAATCCTGTATTTCCTCATTGATCATTCAGTCCTAAAATAAGGAACACAAACACAGTCTAGGTCTCATGCAGTTAAAATGCTCTCATTTCTAAGTATCTATGCAATGTTTTATTCTATTAAATGCTAAGTCATAATGTCTCAAAATTGGAAAAAAAATACCCAACAGCAAAACAAACCACACACACAAAAAAAAACAACCCAAAAAACCACCACACAGGAAAACATCTGAAAGCACTGCTAGCCTCAATACCTTATAACATTATTGTGTGTCCAGTCCCACTTCAAGCGAGAGCAGAGTAGATCAACAGCAAATATGTACTGCCAAGCATCTTCATTCAGATCCTCTCCATATTGCTCACTCAGTTGAAAATCTACTTTTGTACACGACTGCATTTCTGAAAGCAGGTTTGAGACCATAACACCAGCATCTAATGAGGAACTCTGAAATTTTGGAAGGTCATTATTTTAATGCATGAAAAGTTACCAGCTCAGAACCAAACTCTCTGCATATATTTGATTCTGTCCACAGCATTTTACACCATAAATTTTGAGTTTGAGATTGACTTAGCATAAATAAAAGGAGTACACAAACAAAAATCTTCAGGTACAATTTGTCTTGATGCTTTTACTAAAAATAGTTTGAGGGAAAAAAAAAAAAACAAACAACAAAACACAAAAAAATTAACAACAAAACCCACAAACCCTATACCCACTCTCTTCTCTCCTTCAGTTTGGGGATTTTTGTGTCTCTAAATGAAGTTTTAAGGTCAGATTAGATTAGACTAATTAGATTAGACTAATACTGATCATTTTCTAAGTTTGGGTTTTTAAAAGTGATTTTCTGATGCTGAAATTTGTTGCTGCTTCTTGTCCATTAGGGGCCAATTTCCAAGAAAGTACTGTCAAGAGTTGAGGTAGCAATAACTGAAAACAGGTAATGCGAAATAATTCTTCTAACTAATTAGCTAGGGCAAACAGAATTTAAAAACAGTCATCCTATGAATATATAAGTATTAAGAAAAAAGTCTAGGCTTGCCACAAACACGCTCAGCATTTCTTCTCAGTACAAAATCTCATATAATTGGTAAATTCTGCAATGGTGCAAATCACTAAAATGGCATACTTTGACCAAGAACTGAATACTTATTCTACATAAACTTTACTTTCATAAGCAGAATAATCTTCTCATGCAATTTTATTTATAACTGACCATAATCCACTCAAAATCTGTACCTGTATATCCACCTAAGTAAAAAATATCTTACAGATAGGATGATGTAATCTGCTATCATCACTATATAAGTTCCTGTTGTCCTTCGCCCCATTTGCAGCAGCTCTCATATTTTGTACAGATACATAGAGGAAGTACGTAGTGTGAGTACACAGAATTATTATTTCCAGGAACATTTACCAAGACATACTTGGGTGCATCTCTATTGGCATGAGATTGAAAGCTGTAACCTAATAAAATGGAGAGTACATATTCTTTGCTAAGCAGGGAATGCAATACAGTGCAAGTCTAAATACCAGAGCTTAATGCTACATGACAGCTGTGACCTAATCAAAAAAAGAAATATATGCAAATCCATGCCCTCTTAACTCACTCCACTGTAAACCTGCACTAAATCAGTAGGTTTATAAAGGCTGTAATTCCAGTGGTACAATATTAAATTCAGGGCTGGTTTCAGATCTGGAAAAAAAAAAAAAAATCATACTTTTTCCGGGAGTTACAATACCTAAAGATGATGCTGATAGCAGGAAGTGTAGCTGCAGTCCCCAAGGCAAAGTTGTGGAGCAGCATGTTAGGATAGGGAAGAAGTGAGCTATAAATCACAATTAGTTTGTTCACTTCGTATTTACAGAACCACAGAATTTCCACCAAGACAGCCTGGCATTGATACAGGGCTCTCAAAACTACTGGGGTCCTAGCCTTCAAGCAAACACCCAAGCCTGTTATAAAAATTCTTTCTCCAGAGGAGAAATAGATTTGCTCCTACTGATAACAACTGTGTCCCAATTTTTCCTCCTTGCAACATCCCTTTCAGGATGGTAATTACGTGCCCGCTTAAAATTGAAAAATTAAATGAATGTCCAAGCATTCAAAGACTTCAAGCTACATCTCAAAAGTCCTTAGGTTCTTAACAATGGTCACCCTTCTGCCACCACTGCAGTTTTGTACAGATCATGCCAAATATTTATGAAATTAATTAGCTGACTTTTTTTGGTATAAAAGGGTATTTACAGTCTACCTCACAAAAAGATCATGAGTAAAAGAAGACAGGCTCATCTTGAAATTCACTGAAATTCACTGAAATACCTATTACACAGAACTATGAAAGACAGACAAGCCCAAAATGTATTAAAAAAAAAAAGCAACAACCACAAAACAAACAAACAAACCAACCAAAAAAACAAACAAAACACCAACCAACCAAAAACCTACAAAACCCAACAAAATCAACCACTTCAGAGAACGGTCACAGTTCTATAGAGGGACAACAAGGTGTTTGGTTTGATTCAGCTAGCAAAGTGACCAGTGCAGATAAAAGCTGATACTGACAATGAAAACAGATGTTACCTGTTCCCAGCTGAGGTAAACACTCAAACAGGCCAGAACCTCACTGCTTGCCCTCTGTCTCACAACTAATTGCATAGCTTTGTTAATTGCACCTTGGAAGACAAATATGTCAGACCATACATTTGTGATAAATAACATCAATTTTTCTGAGTCTGGAAAATCTAAGGAAAAAAAGAGAGAACAAATTAAGTTTTTTAAAACAAACAAAAAAATATACTGTCATTAAAAGCAAGATAACTAGTCAAGAATGCACAGAAGTCACATAACTTCAGCCTAGAGAAGTAGAGACATACTAGCACATCTCAGTCCTGAGATTGATAAGGGGTTTGCAACGTTATGCTTAATGTTTGCAACATTATGCTTAACTTAGCAATTACAATGGTTAAGGAGCTCTGAATGAACAGTGCAAAACGAGCGAAAAGTAAGAACTGAAGATACAAAAACCAGTTAAAACCAGATCTGAAGTATGACCATATTCCAGGGCTCAACTGCGCATGCTTGAAGACAAAGGTCACTAGCGGTGACGAAGAGGAGGCGTCTTTACTTCATCAATGAGACCCCCAACGACCACCACCAGAAGGCACTGCACAAGCTCAGAAGGGCGGGGCGCTAATTTTAATACAAAGCGGGGATAGGTCATGCATATGTATAGGCGTCTTGCAACATGTGTTAAATATGTATAACCTAGTAGTATAAAGGAAAACTGTTGCCCTAGACAGGTGCGAACGTTTTATGGTGGTGTGATCCCCTGTGCGTCCAGCGCTGAATAAACATACCTCCTTTACAAACTACCCTGGTTGTGGAGTCAGATTTCCGCAAGTCAAGATTAAGTAAGAAGAAAGACCCAAGGGACAAAAAAACAAATAAAACCAACCAACCAAAACAAACAAGAAAAACAAAACCCCAACCCAAACCAAAACACAAAATAACCCAACACATACTATTTTAAACACCTCCCCCATTGTAATTTCACCCTTTAAGGGGAAAAAAACCCAAGCAAACGAACAAAAACATCAACTTCTAAAACTACACCGTGTAACAGCAGTACAAAAGGATTTTTCCTTTTGCATTTTGAGGTTTGTCTCTGCACTAGTTCACTAAGAAAAGTGGTCTTAGAAACACTGAAACTGGACTGCCATGAAACCTGCCCAATACAGTCCAGTCACAAATGAGCACTGGTCGCTGGATTAAACTAGGACAAGTCCAAAATAAAATAAATAAAAAGATCCTGAGATGTGCATAGTGTGAAAAATCAGGTCTTCAGTACAAATCTACAGTATTTGCTAACACCTTGCACCCGTACATCTAGGAGATCCACGTGAGGAAAAAAAATATCGTACAGAACTTTCAAACAATTCAAATATAAAATCTGATAATGCTCAGCAATTTTCCCAGACTCTGTCAGGGAAATTATACACCATACAAGTTTTAATTGAGCGCATGTGGAGGTTTAAAGCCGAGCCGCCGCTCGCTCACCACC